>BPLR01007491.1:0-16721 GCA_021605095.1 Caerostris extrusa
TATATTTGAATATAAAATAATAAGAAATGAATGTGAATTAAAAGAAATAGTTAAAAATTAAGAATAATAATTCAAGATAGTTTTAGTCATATTTATTGAACTAATTGAAGAGTTCAAATTCAGGAAATCAAGAAATAATTTTCATTTCTACACAACATTACAAAAGCAATCGTAATATATGCTAATGCAAAAGTAATTGGAAAAAGAAAAATTAAAAATTCCTGAGGGAATGTGCAGACAGCTAGTGACTGCGAACAAAGAACTGAAAATTCTCGATGACATCCTGGCCTCGACTAAGAACTCAGACATGCCATAGGACTATCTCCAAATTAATGCCAACCATCAGATGAAGCGACAATACCTGGTGGAATGTGTAGTAAATATGGTTCTTGCCAAATGCACTTTTCATAACTCTAGTAAGATTACTCCTAAATCTATTGTTAAAAGAAATGCGAGTGAGATTTCTTCTCGCAAAGATAAGCGCAATGCGTCCTAGGAGTTCTTAACTCCCAATAAGAAATTAACGCTAATGCCAACTTCACTTCAAGTAAAGTAAATCATCAGACGGAAATTCAAACCAGCAACAAATTTAATTCTCTTAGCGCAGACGAAGTGACTAATGATGACGAATCCCTAATTGTAGTACGAAAACTACCACCGATCATGGTTAAACCTAAAGCTAATCTGAAAGATATGCTCAAAAAAAAAAAAAAAAAAAAAAAATTGATGAAACTTTCGAGAGTACGGTTAACATAAAGTTAGCAGGAGAGATGCTGAAATTATTCCCAAACTGCGAGGATCGGCATAGAGAAATAAATAACTCGTACGGTGCAAATATTGCAGATAATCAGATAATTTGTTTATTTTATTTTTGTCTAAAGAATAAAAGCTTTCAGTCGATACCAATATATTTCTTTTATATATATATATATATATATATAAACAAAAATAATAACTTGAAATCTTTGTATGAGTGTAGGAAATCAATATTCGTTTTATATATTTCAAAATAATATATATATATATATATATATATATATATCACATTGAAGAAAAGTCATGTTCTAAATAATAAGTGTATTACAATAACTAAAAGTTTACTGTACCTAGGACAATATTTTATAGTAGAGGACAACTTTTCTCCTACCAAACAACATCCCTTATTTTATTACGTTCTCTTTTTTTTTTTTTCGATGGTCCCCTTGCGACATATTGCTAACAAAAAAATTGGGTTAATTTACTAAAATTGAAAACTTATCAAAAATATGTCAATTAAAAAGTTTACCAAAAAGCGTAGTCCAAGTACCTCTTTGCTGTCTTTTACACGTACAGACGTACGAGACTTTTTTTTTTTATGAGTATGCGTACCATAAATACTCCCAAACACTTATATATTTTTCATTGCCGTTCATGAATGCACGCACGGACACTTGAACATTGCCGTTTTTAATCGGACAACACACAGCCACCAGAGATTCTCGGCACCACGCTGCATAGCCACCCTATTGTAAGGTAGTCATAGTCAGATTTATTATAAAATCTAAAAAGGGGTAAATCAGTGAACCTAATACAAAACAGTGAATATTTCAATAACAATTTTCATCAACGGGCTTTTTATCAGTTAATTCCATTTTTTAAATGGAATTTACATGCAATACATATTATAGCATAATCAAGATATCGTAAGATTTACTTAAAATAGTATTATAGAAAACTAAAATATAAAGCAAATTTAATTTTTTTTCCATATTTATCACAAATTTGAAAAAAAAATTTTCTAAAAGAAATTTATGAAACAAACCACTATTGAATAAAGCTTTTTCCAAATATCTACAAACGTAAACGAAATCCTTAACTGTGTATTATAAGTACGCTAAATTTAAGTTTCACCATAAGTCATTAAAATGTTTTTTTGTTCTAATGCAGCTGGCAAAGACTTAGACAGCTTGGTCTTGGATGCCTTAAGGAAAGCGCTGCACAGACGTTACCCACTTTGCATTATCCAGGGGCGCGTGTCACTTGAAGGTAAGCCACAGAGTAACAATGCCCCCGCAACGCTCTATGATCCTATCAGGACTGGGACCTACGGTTTATAGTGGATTCCGAACCACTACAAACATCCATGGCACCGCCGAGATTCGAACCCGTAGTAACAAGCGCCAGAGCGCTAGCCACTCGGCCATTCAGGCCCCAGTCATTAAATTGTTACAACCTAAAAATTCATTCCTCTCATTTTATTAGAATATCATTGTTTCCTGCAAATAAATCGGTTTTTCGCGGGCGACATATTCCTAACAAAAAAGAAACATTAATTTCATAAAATTGAAAATTTAAATTAAAAAATTTCGTAGAAAAAAGTGAAAATTTAAATTAAAAATAGCTAACAAAGTTAAAAAAAAAAACAGTCTAAAAACGCATCCTTCTTATTTTATTAGAATATCATTGTTTCCCTTCACATTAAAGCGGTTTTTCGCGGGCGACATATTCCTAACAAAAAAAGTAACATTAATTTCATAAAATTGAAAAATTAAATGAGAATTTAAATTAAAAATAGCTAACAAAGTTAAAAAAAAACCAGTCAAAAAACGCATCCTTCTTATTTTATTAGAATATCATTGTTTCCCTTCACATTAAACCGGTTTTTCGCGGGCGACATATTCCTAACAAAAAAAAGTAACATTAATTTCATAAAATTGAAAAATTAAAATTAAAAATAGCTAACAAAGTTTTAAAAAATCAGTCTAAACAAGTAATATAAAAAAAAAAAAATTTAAAGTCAATTCCTACTTTTTTTTTTTCATTATATTGCAGAAAGTCCTTTATAAATAATTTTCATTCATTTTTTTAAGTTCATCTGGCGCCATCTATGGGTAGATATATGCAACTTAAATCTAAAAAAAAAAAATTAAAATAAATTCATTAAATTTAATTACTTAATTAATGTTTGAGAAAACTGCATTAACATCCAGTGTCATCCACTACAAGTTCAAAAAAAAAATGTATTTGAACTTGAGTGGATGAATAAGAAGTATTTTATGAACGATTGAAAATTTGAACAAGATATATATAAGGAGAGTGTGAGTAATAGAGGGAATTGAAAAAAGCGCAGGCCGAGTATCTCTGTGCTGTCTTTTACACGTACAAGTGTACGAATAATTTTTTTTTTTTTTTTTTTTTTTTTTTTTGTAAGCCAAATAGAATGTCACCATTTGCATGGATAATTATTCATTGCCATTCGGATATCCGAACGGACACATAAAAATTGCCGTTTCTAAGCGGACAACACACAGCCACCAGAGGTCCTCAGCACCACGCTGTTAATCTTGCTTAGCGTAAGGTGTATATATAGTAACGTTTTCCTATTTTTTAAAAAGTGGTAATTTTGTGTATATCAATTAAAGCAGTGAATGCATCAATATACTGATTTTTCAACGTACGTTTCAATCAATCAATATATTTTTAAGTGGAATTTAGATACGCTATCTATTCTTGAATAATGGAATATTTCTGAGATATTCCCAAAATGGTATTATAAAAATTTAAAATTTAAAGCAGTTTCTATTAAATAAATATTTTAACTGATATGAAACGTGCTAGATCTATGAAACAAAACACCATTCAATAAAGTTTCTTTAAATTATTTATAGATATAAATTATTATGTACTGGAAGCAAGTTAAATTTAATTTTCCCTGTCGTAAGTAGCTAATTTTTTTAGATTTATTACACGTTATTTCTAATCACTTTAAATATGATTAGGAGAAAGTCGATAAACAATTATTACTATCATTAACAACATTTATTTCATTTTGTATATTTCAAAAATACTAAATGTAACAGCAAATTCTAATCTATTATTTCGAATAACGATCGCAGCGCCCTCGATCACAGAAATTCCACTTAGGTCCTTTTACAAAAAGTAAGGTATTTTCAAGGAGAACATTTCCTATTATTAATTGTTATTTTAGTGTTTAAAAACTCAATAAACCCCAATTATTTTTTAATTCATAAACAACATTTAATTCATTTTAAAAACATTGCAAAAAAAAAAAAAAAAAAATCAAGGAATTCACTGGAAAACTTCTAAAAGGATTGCAGCTTTCTTTAAATTGGCTAGAACAATAAAAAAAAAGCCATCATGAATTGGAAGCAAATTAAATTAAATTTTTCTTTCATAAATCTCTAATCATTTAGTTTTTTTTTTGCACATTATTTCTAATGATTTTTTTTTAAATACGCTTAGTAGAGACTCAATAAATAACAATTATTATTAAACTCATAAATAAGATTTAATTCATTTGATAATTTTTAAATATTGTAAAAAGTCAGGAAACTCATTGGATAACTTGATAAAACGATCGCAGCGCCCCCAATCACACCATTCTTCAAGAAATAGTCATTTTCAAAGAGAAAATTTCCTATAGTTGTTATTTCTTATGATAATTGTTTTATATACAGATTTGCCATTTTTTTGCGATACACTAGCCCACCTATATTTTATTTCTTGAAAAATACCTTTTTCTAGTAACACCATTCACAGAGCACTTTGGCACAATGGAAATGAGGACACTATTTTTAACGTTGCCGTTATAACCGGACAACACACAGCTACCAGATATTCTCAGAACCACGCCCACACTATTTCATCTTAATATTGTAATGTATATATAGTGAAACTTCGTCTTTTTAAAATAAAGTGGTAGAGGGTCAACAACCTCTAAAGCAGTGATCCATATACTTTTTCTTCAAGAAACGTTTTTTAACAATTAAAATTTTTTTAATGGAATTTAGATACCGCATCTATTTTTGTATAATAAGGACATTTTATGATATTCGTTAAATAATATTGTACCAAGTCCAAATATTATAGCATGTTCTATTAAGATAATGCTAAATTACAAAAAATTGCTAGAGGTATGAAATAAAGCACGGTTGAAATAAGTTTCTTTAAAATCTATATAAAAAAAAAACATTTCATGTATTGAGGCAAGTTAAATTTCATTTCATAATTTTATCTTCTCTTTCAAAATAAGTCGCTAATATTTAGTTTTATTGCGCATTATTCCTAATCACTTTAAATACGGTTATAAGGAACTCAATTAATAACATTTATTATTTCTCGAATATTGTAAAATGATCAGAGAAATTGCAATACTTTATATAACGATTGTAGTGCCCTCGATCATAGAAATTACGGGTTATTCTACAAACAGCAGGCATTTTAAAAGAGAACACATTTTAACTGTTTTTTTTTTTTTTTTTAAAATTGAATATAAAAGTAAAAAGACACTTGATAGCAAGTTAAATTTAAGATTCACTGTTAATAATCAGTAATTTTTTTTAGTTGTATTGCGCTTTTTATTTATAACGACATTAAATACGATTAGAGAAACTCAATAAACAGAAATTATTATAACTCATGAACAACATTTGATTCTTTTTTAAAATTTCAAAAAAACGGGGAACTCACAGGAAAACTTCCAAAAACGATCGCAGCGCCTCAATCCCCCACCATCCATCAAGAAACAGACATTTTCAAAGACATATTTTCTTATAACTGTTATTTTTTATAATGGTTGTTTTATGTAGAGATTTGCCACTTTGGTGAAGTTCAGCATTAGGGAACCAGCTCAGAGATGCCATAAATTTGTGGGATGAAGTCAGTATAGAGACAGTATGGATGATTCAATTGTGCAATTTTTTTTTATTTGCATTTTATATAATAGAAATATTATAAAATTTATATATTTATTTATTAATTATTATAATTTTTTTTTATTATAAAACTCAGGAGAAATTTAAAAACTAAGCACGGAAGAAATTTAATGTATCCAATTTCAAAGGAAAATACAAAATGTAGCGCCATCTATTGATGGGTGGGAGATTAACAAGCGCAAAAGAATTGAAAAAAAATTAATTTAAAAATAGAGAAAGAGTGAGCAAAACTTAATTATTCCTGGGAAAATAATGAATTGAGCTTTGTAGAATTTAATGAGAGGAACGAGGCAGGTACGAAAAAATAATAATAGGAAAAAAAAAAATACTGGGATCGAACTCGCCATTATATAATCAAAAGTCACATACTCTGACCATTATACGAAACTAGCCTGAAGCCACACTGCGATACAAGAGATAGATACAGAATTGCAGGTTCAGAATCTTTTGACTTATCCTACGTTGCACTTGGTCATTGTTTCGGCTGTAGAATTCTAATATTTTGCAATGGATGTGGATGGTATCTGCAGAACTTGAGGTTCGTTTCATGTCAGCAGTGTCGTTGCGGAAAATAGTATAATGCTCTCTGAGGTATACTAATTGACGAACCTGAGAATTTGACCTGATGTAATGCATTTATCTTGCAATGGAAGTAGGATATGGCGTAGGGTGTCTTGCGTCAAGGAAAACCCTCTACACTGGTAAACATTTGATTACCGTACTGATTGAAATATCGACAAGGTCATCGGTTTGTGTAATGGGTTGAGGTGCGGTGTTGTATTCCATATCGGCCGAGTCAATGACATTGGAAGCTGATGGCTGATCGTTCGGTACCCTAGTAGGGGAGTAATCCAGGGAGGGACGCGAAGAGTCATGGAATCGTAGAGAACGAAAGGACCCCCTTAGGCAAGCCCCGAGTCGAGAGAGAGAAAGGGGACACGTACCCTCATTCCAAAAGCTGTTACACATGTATTAGCAGCATTATTTCCAACTGGGTTTTACTTACAAAAGCTTTCATTTCCCAGTTTGAAGTATTGAATAAAGTAAACTTTTAATATCCAGGAGTTTATTTTTTTTTTTCTTTAAAAGTGAGCCGAAACTTATTATTTATTTTAATTAAAATCTGAAATTTAGAAAAAAAAAAAAAATGTACCTATCATGTAATTTTTTGTAATAACAGTTTTCACCTTGCCGTACGTCGATCTGTGGTAAACGGCTTTATTAACATGGCTTTACATACTAGAGATCGCCTTTCCTAATCGGAAGTATGAAATAAAGTAAATTTTTAATATTCAGGCACTTATTTTTCTTGTTAAAACTGAGCTGAATTATATTATGTGTTTTAACTTTTGATTAAAATCTGAAAATTTAAAAAAGATGTACCTATCATACGATTTTCTGTGCTGGAAATTAACTTATGATGAAGATTATCAAACAATGACGAAATAGAAAGCAAAACATAGGATGCTTCCAATACAATAAACTATTTTATTTTGCAAAACTATGCATTTAATATTAAATTTATTGAAACAAAATAAGCTAGATATATATATAACACATCTCGCATTTGGGGATTGTTTTTTTAGGTCTTCAATAATTACTGTAAAATTAATAGAAAAATTTTCAAACAATTGGAATAATGTTTTATGAAAATATTTTTAAAGACCGTGAAATAAGTAAAATATTAATTAATATGTTAATTTTATAAAATTTGTCTCTAAATTAAAACGCCGATAGCTAAAAGAATCATTAATTAATATTAGAAATAGAATATATGAAAATACCGATATGAAAAATAAAAACTAGAATTACTTACAGTGTAATGCAGTAAAAAATTAATCATTTTGCACATGAGTAAAAATAGCAAATTTACATGCGCCTTTATTTGAACCGATATCTAAAGAGTAAAAAATATGTTTTAAAATAAAAGTATTAAAAATGTTATTAGAGAAGTAAATTTGTAGTTACTGTGGTAAGCGCAATTTTTTTTTTTTATAGTTATTATTTTTCAGAATTTTTGGAGGGCACTTTATCTTTTAATGCAAAATAGGCGAAAATATTTAAATTCAAAACAAAAAATTATAATCACTTTAAATAAATAGGTTAACACCGAATAGAAAAGAAATGATTTTAAAATAATACTATCAATACATTTCCAGCTCTTATTTACAGTGTAGCGAGGACAGTATAGTTCTGCTTATGCTTACTGGTCATAATTTTAAAAGGATACTCCTCTACATGATTTTTTAATGAATAAAAACGATTAGAACATTTAAATTTTGTAGATCTCTCCTTTAAGTCCCTTTTTATTGATATCTAACGTCAAAGTCTCACTTGCAACAATGGAATCTGCCGAAACACTTTAAGTAAAAACTAAATGAATAAATAATTAATTTGTATTTCTAAATATAACAGAATGAAGGAAGGCATAATAGACAGGAATTATACAGAAGTAAATTTAAAAAAAAAACGATATACAAATTCCTTTCATTACCACTTTTAAAATAAAAAAAATTGTATTTATGTCAAATAAAAAGTCGAAAATGCAAATTATAAAGTTTAGATACTTTTTCCGGATTAAGGCTTGCGGCCATTTTCTAGCCAAGAGCTCCGTTAAAACAAATCTGTTGTGTTGAAACGTTTATTTTCCCGTCATTACTATTTAACTCTTCATTCTGTTTGTAATTTTTCAAAAATCCTCTTTACTTCTTATTTTGATTGGGGCTAAATTATAATTAATAATTATTAAATACTTTTATTGAAAAAAAAACTTCTCTTCCCCATTTTTGATCTCTATATTAAGTGTTTATTTTTAATGCAATGGGGCGTAAAGCTAAAAGTAACTTCCTTTCATATGCAAAAGAAGGAGCTAGCGTTACCTAGCAACCAAGGAGCTCAGTCAACCTACAAATCGTCGTCGTCGTCATGTTCGTTTGTATTCATGCCTTTTTCATCTTGAAAACCGGAAATTTTTCTGGGTGTGAATTAAAAACCTTATTAGAGAGTGTCAGGGACATGGTTTTTTATTGTCTGTATCCGATATACAATTATATGTATTAAATTCTTGGAAAACAGAAAATTGTAATAAAAGTAGGAATATGCCATGAACAAAGAGAATGAACAATTTTATTTTTGATAAGTTTATGGTAGATTTTCCATGGAAAAAGATTAAACTTACGAAATTCAGTTCAAGTAACAAATGGGGGAAAAATAAATTGCACCAAATTTTAAATCACAAAAACTACTTTTGGGGTTCTTTTTTTTTTGTCCAATGCAGCTGGCAAACACTTAGACTGCTGTATTGGATGCCTTAATGCAAGCGCTACGCTGTTCATGCCATTCATGCAAACTTTTTAAATTTTTAATAAAAATAAAATTATTTTAAAATTTTGATATTTAGCAAGATATTAAATAAAAAAATAGACAAATAAATTATATTTGATACAGAAAACTCCACAATTTTTAGAAATTAAAAAAATTAAGCGGGAAAGTACAAAAATTATGCGTGGAGATGAAGAATTATTAAATGTAAAAAAAATTTAATTTAATACATTTATTTGAAAAAAATTATTTAGAAAAATTATCAAAGATTTTAATTAAAAGAAACCAATTTATTCTAAAAGCGTAGAAGCCGAAGCACCTCTGTGCTGTATTTTACGTGTGTATTTAATTTTTAACATTTGTTTTTCTTTCTTTTCTTTTCTTTCTAAAATACATTTTACCATACCACAATTTTATAATATAAAAAAAAACATAAATTACTCAATATGGTTAATTATTTCAACTTACTTGAAAATAAAATCCTACGTATGATTACAAATTCGCCTTGGTTTTCCGAAATGAGGATATCAGACATGTACTTTTCCTCCCAAGTTTTAAACGATTTGTGTATAAAATTGCACAAAAATTTTACAATTCCATTCCAAATATTACTAGTTCCGTTTTGAATGATCTAAGCAACTATGTTGACGACATTTCTGATTTTAAAAATCGCAAAAGAGCTCGCGCTGTTCTGAATATAATTCATTAACGTTCCAAAAAGTTTGTTTTTATTGTTTATCTATTTTTTTCTTTATTACTTTCTTGAAATTATAATAATATAAAAATTAAATATACGTAATTTTTTTTTTAATAATTAATAAAAATTCGAAGAATTAATTTTTAAATAAATTAACAATCTACTTATATTGCTTTTTTCTATCTAATCAATGGGCTTAAAGCTTAAGAAACTTCCCTCACTCACAAAGCAGGAGATGGAGGTTGCTAAGCAACCAAGGTTCACCGTTAATCTGGAAAATCGTCGTCGTATTTCAACTTAACTTTTAATTAAGAATTTGAAATGCATTTCCAGCCAACTTTTAATAAAATGTGAAAATCGAATTTTTAAGAAACTTTCTTTTATACCCCTGGGTTTTAGTAGTATAAAATTATATTTATACAAAAAAAAAAAAAAAAAAAAAATTGATTTTTTTGTAAAAGGATATCTAAATTATTCCAATTGCTTTTAACAATTTGTTATAATAAATTTGCTTCCTAACTCTTTATTTAAGATGATCACAAAGGGTTTTACAATTGATTAAAAACATTTATTACAGTTGGTCTTTTTTCTCAATTACAATGTTCAAAGTACTTCAACACTGGAACGCCAAATATTTAAAATCATTTCTGTACAAAAATATATATATAGTACATTGAAAGGGTAAACAAAAATCAAATTTCTGAAATTTTTTTTTTATCATATTTATTTATTTCATGGATTCATTTAAAAAATGGTGTGGATTTACTTAACCCTTCGATCGTGACATCGAAACAATCTGACTCTATAAACTTACATATTCCTTAATTTTATCGCTGTCTATTCTACACAGCGTTCGTAAAATACCCCATTAATTGGCAGAACGAGAATCTTCGCTCGGAGTATATAAAAATTGCTTCTATTTTTTTTTTTTTTCTTGCGATTTTACATTTCCATAAAAAAAAAATCATTGTTGGTAACGAAACCTCTTACTATATAAAATTTAGAAATAAAATCAAATGCATTCATTATTTTAGTCACATAATTTAAATTGAGAATTCTCATTATATTCACACGAAAAATTTAAAAAAAAAAGATACATGGATATAGAAAACATAATACAAAAATTGAATGGATGTCTTAGTAGATCACCAAATTACCATATTCTACCTAGCCAGTCGAAGAATATTCTTTTACATAACTCGATTTACACATTGCATAGTGAAAAAATGTTTAATTTTTGCATGTTAAAACTGACCTCTATAAGATTCAATTAGCTGTTATTCAACTTTTCAAAGATACGTAGTACAAATTAATTGCTCTAAAATTTTATTGCTTGCTGGCCTAGAAGTTGACTTCTAAGCCTTTTAAATAAAGCTTATAAACAAGTGTACTTTAGTCAGTCAGTCCTTGGTTATCGGTGCTCCTTGGCCCCCATAGAGCCCAAAACACCTGTCTTGTTGAGATGAAGACATTGGATGATATATACATGATATGTGAGCATTACAGGTTAAGTGAGCAAGAATTTAAGTCCCCAAAATAAAATTAGATAGATTACAGTTAAGTTAAAAAAGTAAACAAATAACAATTAAAAGTTAAAGAAAATAAAACAAAAAAAGTTAAACACAAATAAAAAAAAATTAAACACTAATTGAAAGATTAAACACTACGAAATGTAAGAACCGCTGCTAGAAATGATGACTAAAGAATCAGGCCAGGATCGAACTCACTACCTAGGCAGCAAGAACAACACACATGACAACCGATCCAGTTTGTCTAGGACGATTGAAGTTTGTTATGAACAGCCCGAGGGCGTTTAGCATTTTCCGGCGGAGTGAAATCGCATGTCGGAAGATTACGTATTTCAAGTGTACTTTACTGGTTCAAGCAAGTTGAATTTATCGTAATTTAGTTTAATTTAAAAGTGGTGAACAAGAAAGCAACATAGATAGATTTCTAGATCATACGTTGTAGCTTTGCTGGTTGATCTCGAGATGTTTTCGGAGCTGCATACAGTTGCAGAGTGGGCATCAAAGAAAATGTTGGACTTCGGCACATAATTTCTCTTCGATATATAAATCGGGGGTAAGTACACGGAGTGCCTTGGTCGCGCAGCGACAAACCTCCAACCTGGTAGATGGATTACGTAACGTGAGGTCTTGCCCTTTGCCAGTTATAAAAAATATAGAAATTTAATAAGAAAAACAATAATATCAATTAAGTTACTAAAAGCAACAAATATAAAATTTAAAAATGAAACAAAAAAGGAATTTAATAAAAACAAAAAAACAAGAGGAAAAATTAAAAATCTTAGCAAAAACGAATTTCTCTTCGAATAGCTGATTTACAGACGGGTTGACGGAGGAAGCAGTTGTGTTTTTTAGACCGCTCTTGTTTTCCGGTGACGGTGAACACGACGGCTGCAACTTACCTCCAGACGTATCTGCGGGAGATCAAATGGATATTGATAACAAGGGGAATGGAAATTATCAAGTCCACAGCGAAGTACCTGAAAATGGAACAGTTTTTGAAGGTACACGACACAAATCACCCAGTGGATGTGAACTTACCGACTTCCAACTACGTGAATGGTACAAAACACTGCAGATGGACATTGTCAACAATGAAAGACTTGTCACCGTTTGTCTGAATACGTCGAATGAGCCGGTTCGAAAATTAATTCCATTAATGATTCTGTAAATTCTAAAAAAGATGTCTTTATTCATCCTTTCAAAGTGAAGATTGTTTCCAATTTAAATTCTGCTGTTCGTCCCATGAACAGTCGTATGGAAACTAAAAAAATTGACGAACATTTTAAGGAATCAGTTCGCATTGTGCTTGCTGGAGAAATGCTTAAAATGTTTCCAAAAGATTCTGGGCATCATAGAGACATTACTAGTACTTTAAAGAAAATAATATTGATTTTTTTATAAAAAACACCCAAATTTGATAGATCTATTAAAGTCACAATCAGTTAAAACTAATATAGACGAAATCCGACAAGCTCTGGCTTTTAAGGGATTTGATAATGTTAAAATTACTCAGCTTCATGAAACAATTACTAAACAGCCATTGCCCACCTGGCAACTTGTCTTGACTTGCTGTAAAGACAGTAACGAAATTTTAAAGTTAAATAAGCTTCTCTACCTTCGTGTAAAAGTAGAAAAATTCGACGAAAGACCCTTAGCCACTCACTGCTTTCATTGCAATTATTGTCACCACAGCTCTTCCAACAGTGGCTACAAATCTAGATGTCTAAAGTGCGTGGGTGAGCATTACCTTTATGGATGCACTCCTAAAACTGAGAAAATTAATCAACCTACCTGCATAAGTTGTGGGGCTACTCCTCAACTTGCCGTGAGCGAGGGTGCCCAAGATTCCCTAAGCCCAGTGTTAACGCTGCTCAGAGTAATAGTATGAGAAAACCTACTGCCCACGTGATTACTTCCTGGCAAGGCACACCAAATATCACCTTTGATTCTGCCCTGAGGGCCCAAATATCCACTTTATCTATGACAGTTACAGGAACCAGTCACAACTCTCATGACATAAACATTCTTTTGTCTACAAACACTTCTATTAATTTATGTTGTGACCTCAATGTCAGTCACACTTCGTGGGACTGTAATAAGAATAACGGTACAGGCATCTTTCTCAAAAGTTTTGCAAATCTTTTTGGTCTCGATATTCTTGCTTCTTGTACCCCTACTTGTTTTGGACAAAATTCATCCTTTACAATTATTTTTAATTAAAAATTTTCATTGTAATTTTGAAAAATAACTCTATTGCTGAACTCTCTTCTGACCATAATCCGTTGTTGATTTAATTTGATAATTACTAAAATTTGATATTACCTTTCACTACATTGCTATTACACAACAGTGAAACGCGGCTACTAATTGAAGAGTTTTTAATTCGTATCTTGATAACAATACAATCTATCTTCCTTCATTATGCTCTTTTCCTCAGTAACTTGGTGGCCTGATGGCTAACGCTCCAGCGATCGGTACCACAGGTTTCGGACTCGAGTACCGGCAGGGCCATGGATGTTTGCAGTGGTTAGGAATCGGGCCTGATGGCCGAGTGGCTATGGCTGTAGAAGGCCACAGAGCCCAATCAGACTTCTTCTCACCCACATCATTCCCAAACTGTAAAGACGCAACTCAGTTCCAGGTACAGTGATGTGGTGTGGTATAGTAGTAGTAGTTAGGCATCTAATTTAAACTGTAGAACCCGGTCTGTTTATCCCTCACGTGCACAAGATGTCCATGGAGCTATAAACCAAACTAAAACCACTTTAAATCAACTGAACAAAAATATTAGGATTGCTTTCAAAAATTATACTAACAAAGTTTGGGAAGAAAAATTAAAAGAACTTCCTCCGGAAGATGGTTCACTTTGGGGTTTCGCAAACATTTTGAAAAGCAATAGACCTAAAGAATTCCTAAAGTCCTATTCTTTTTATTTAAAAAATATAATATTTATTTAAAAAAGATTTTAAAGTTTTTAAAAATATTTAAAAATTAATTTACGATTTTAAAGCTCAACATACGAATTAGAACTGGGCATCAAAGCAACGATGTGGTAGCACGCTATATACTTATGTTATTCTTTTTTTTTACTTTGGTATCTTAGCTCCCAACTCTTCCACAAGATTCGGTTACAACTCAAATTATACAATACACTTTGCACTTAGTAAAAACAGCTTCTACCGTCTTCCATTCAGTGTTAGGGCATAGTTATGACCATAATCCTGAATAAATGAAGTTAAATTAAAATTTAGCTTCATTTATTCTACCACTGATGATAGTTACTATTCCAATACTGATTGGAAACATTCCAAGACCATTTTGACAATGATGCACAATTTTCCTTCATGGTCATTGATTCAACGGACAATATTCGTCAAGGCATAACTGCTTTTACAAAATATCTTTCTAGCTTAAATAAATTTGCTTACAGAAAATTAAACCCTGATTCTTACAAATTTATTCATTCTAAAATCAAAAGCCTTTTTAAAAACGTAATAAAGAGAAAAAAATCTGGCAAAACAGTAGAAATCTACTAGAAAAAAAAAATTACAGCCGAATACAGAAAAAATATAGAAAACTTTATAAGAATATGATCAAAGTAATTGGACACAAAAATTAAAATCCATAAATCCTGAAGATGGTACTTAATGGAGTTTTGCTAGGAACCTCAAGGACTAAAAATATTCAACTTATTTCCGGAAATTTTATTGCAAACACTGATAAAAAAAGCAGTTCAACTTATTGTATACAGTTTAGAACTTCAGTTTCAAACTAATAATGCTCACCACCAATAAACTGATGGTCTAGTCAATTTTACTATCAATACGTTTAACAATTCTACTATCTTACACTCCATTCCTACAGTACAACTTTATGATGTTGTTTAAGCCATTCATTCATTGCAAATCAAGAAAGCACCAGAAATTGATGGGTTTACGAACAAAATGATGAAGAATGTACCTACAATTTCCATCATTATCATCACAAGAATTAATTTCAATATTTACCAAAACCTTGGGAAACTGCAGCAATCTTTCCTATTCTTAATACTTTCTACCAGCAGCAAAATAACTGAATGGATTCTTTTCAACCATCTTAATCACCACGTTATTCAAAATAATATTCTCGCTCCTGTAAATACACAGGGGCAATATTCCTTGATATACAAAAAGCCTTTGATCGTGTAATTAAAATGATAGTATATAAATTTCCTGCCACACTCATTAAAATTATTCTCGCTTCTGAAAAATTTGGTATTCTTTCAGTTCTGTCTACAACGCGCCAATTATTACATGTAACAGAATTTATTTCTTCTGGTTTATACAATAAATAATACACAGAAGCAATCTCCTTGATATACAAAAAGCCTTTTGATCGTGTAATTAAAATGATAGTAGGTCTCGTAATTAAAAGGACAGTATATAAATTCCCCTGCCTCTCTCATTAAAGTTATCCACTCCGTTCTTAGTGAACGATATTTTGCTGTAAAAATTAATAAAAGCATCTCTTCAATAAAACTTATACAGGCTGGTGCCTCTCGACATAATAAGATTTTTCCTCGTCTGTTATCCATCTTTATAAATAACATTTCCCTAAAGACATTGAAACGTCTTTGGCCCTATATGCTGATGATACAGCCATCCTTGTTAAAAAACAAGAGCGCAAACTTCCTGGCGTTTGCTCTTAATCGACATCTATCTGTATTTCATTATTGGTTTTCAAAATGGAAAATTGCCATAAATATCTAAAAACTGAAATAGTTTACTTTCCTAAAGGAAATGAAATCAAGAAACCAAATATATATTTTTGCAAAATAAGCTCATTCCTCGGAATAGTCAAGCCAAAGAGCCACGCACTGCAAGAGCGCCCCTTGCGGCGTCCCAGTGAAAAGTTCAGTTGGCATCGAACCTCCCGCCAAGGAGGACACAATGGCGCTACTAGCTACTACTCTCGTCTCGAGATCCCTTCCACTCATCTTTTAGTGTATATAGTTAAATATGCTTTAAATAATGTTTATAATTCATTGTGGTAGTACTGTCGTACTTGTGTGTATGTGAATAATAAATTTGTTATTGTACTTGGGACTCGTTAATCCCCACCCAATTGAAGCTGCACAAAACCAAACTACGACATCTACTATGAATTTATGATCCTGTTGGTAAAAATTAAAAGATAAAAAGAAGAATTTTGCTCTAATTGTCCATTTATCTGACCTTACACTGTAATTTTTATTTTATTCTAGTTGTAAATTTTTCAGGAGATGGCTCTACTGAGGTGACAGAAAGCTCAGATAAAAAAAAAAAAAAAAATCAGTCAATAATAAATATGCCTAATCTACGAATCTTAAGGAAAATACTACATTAATTGTGCAGAACAAGAATCATTGCTCAGATACAAAAATTGCAGCATTTTTTCCGATTTTAAATTTCTGTAAACAAATCCTTCTTATGAGTGAATCTC
>BPLR01007492.1:0-46804 GCA_021605095.1 Caerostris extrusa
CAAGCACCAAATTTTTAATTTTTTTTGGATATCAGCTTCGTCGGTTGAGGTTGAGGGTCGACCAGAGGACTCTTCATCTTCAAACGCGTTCTCTGCCTTATTTGAACTGTTCATGCCACTTCTAAACATTTATTTCTGATATAGGAATGCTCACCAAATGCATTCTGCAACATTGAAATTGAAAAATACACAAATTGAAATTCCATAAGCCCCGGGAATTTTAAATTGAAAATTAGTCTTACGTTTTTGGACACAGTAGTATATTTTCATTTAATTGTCATGAAAATATAATCTTTATGAATATTTTATATTACAAAACATTAACCTTATTTGTACTTAGGGTACATAAAAAAATATAAAAAATATTACTTTGAAATTATAAATTTTACTCAGTGAAAAAAAATGTATAAAAGAGTAAACGTTTTCCAATGAATAAAAAAGATTTTAGAAGGAAATTACTATTTTTTAAGATGTACTATTTTTTTTCATTCGTTGAACATAATTATTTAGAATAAATTGATCTTTTTACTTCATCTGCATCACATTTTTTATTATTCTTAAAAATACGTTTTTAGAATATCTATTTGATTAATTGGTTTGAAAATAGACTCGAACACAGCCGAGAACATAAACAATAAATAATGAATGAAGTATGAATGAAACATGAATGAATAATGAATGAAATATGAATAAAAAATAAATGAAATATTAATAATGAAATATGAATGAATAATAAATGAAATATTAATAATGAAATATGAATGAATAATAAATGAAATATGAATAATGAGTAATGAATAAACATGAATGAATAAAGAATGAAACATGAATGAATAATGAATAAAACATGAATGAATAATAAATAAAACATGACAATTTCGTAAATTGGCAGAGCAAATATCTTTTTCTAAGAATTTCATAAAATTATGTAGCTAATATAAAAAACATTGCTACAATTCAATAGTGAAATTTATTAATTTTTTTTGTGCAATATATCTAAATTTTCAACAAACAATATTGTTGTCAATATTTATAGCGTTTATTATTTTATTAGAATAAATTGTTTCTGATACATGGATAATATTATTATTAATTTACAGCAATACTTTTACATAAAGTGTAATGATTTTCTTTGCTTTACAGCACATTAATTACAGTACAACACATTTATTTCCAATCCAAATATCACATTTTTTTCGAATAGCTACTCCCAGATTTTTCATTCTAAGCATCTTACACTAAGTTTTACTTTTGGTGTACCACATAGGTTTTCTCAGTAAATAAATACAGTTCCCAACGTTTTCGAATCTAATTGGACATGAATCAGATTTTTACTATCATATCAATAAGGTTTTTGCAAATAGTTTTTTATGAACAATAAGTGGTGCAAAAGATTTAAACAAGTGAACAATCAATCAGTAGATTTCAAAATAAAAAAGAATTAAGATTATTTCACATATTTTCACATATTAGTTAAACTTTCAATAATAAAAAATACAAAAATAATTTCATAATTTATTTGGATTTCGAGTAATAAAAACAACGTTAAATTTAAATTCTTAATATTAAATGCATTTTCAAATTTATGCATTCTTAAAAATGGCGAGTCCAATTATTCGACAGATTACAATTGGGATTAAATTACCATATTAGTTTACCAGTTATCTTATTTAACGTTTGTAATTACAAAAAATCTACGCAACTATTGTTTAAAAAATAATTACTAATATACTGTTCATTTCCTAGTAAACAGTCAAGCGAAAAGTTACTTTTAATTCCATAATTTATTTGGGCAAGGATTTTTCAAGAATTTCCAAATAATTTCATAATGTATTTTGGATTTCAAGTAATAAAAAACAAATTCAATGCATATTCTTAACAGTAATGATATTACTATACTAGAAAGCATCATAGAATATATACATTTTCATAGTGAATTAATAGTTATATTTAAGTTAAAGGTGAATTAGCTTAAATGCGTTTTCTAAAGTTGAGTGACTAAAATTGAGTATGTAAGAACTGCCTAATGGCTACCATAATTAATGATCTATTAAAATCAGAAATATCCCCAAGCTGAAATTGCTATTTTAAGTTTCAAGCTGTTTAGAAGATTAAGTTGCCTTTTTTTCAAATTTTCAGGACTTTTTAACAGGTTTAAAGCAATAGGTTTCTTAAAAACGACGTCTTGTTCGTGAACTTCACCTGCAATCACTATAAAAAATGTCCAATTGAGAATGTATGCGTAAGGAATATAATATAAAGACATGGGAATGTGGAGGCGTGGTCCATCCAGTTTCAAGACCCATAAAATAAGAGATGCCAGTAAAAGCTTGTAAGCAGCCATCAGCAGTCACTAAGAAAAGATGTCAAATTCGTTTTCCACTGCATCTGCCAACATCAAAACACTCATGTAGATCTGATACATTTTTCAATATTTTCTGTACCTTGACATAGAGATTTTTGTACATCCCGATATGGCTGAAAATTATGGAAAAGTAGCAGTTAAGACCCGTAAAACAAATTCATCAGGGTATTCGTGAAGAAACAAACACAAAATAGTTGATTCTAAATATCACTTTCAAAACACCAGCTTCGTTCATCCATCGAGTTACTTCATTCCCAAAGTAGACAGGTGTTTTGTTTCACAATGTTGGTTTTGTTAGTTTGTTTCACAAATGTTTCACCTTCCACATCTTTTATTAGAATTGTGCTAATAATTGGATTGGTAAAGGAGGAGCTGATAATCAAGGCATCGATCCAGAATTGAACTTAAATAAGATGAAACCTTTTTTTTTTTATTTGGATTAATAGCATGCAATCTGGTCAACAACTTCCATCATTACTTTTCGCTTCTGAAACATGAAATGCCACAAGTACAAATTTATTACCAATGTCAGAATATAGGATACTGAAGATTTCAAAAAGGTTTTTCGATTCTATTATGCCATTCACAAAATTTGTTTACCATTAACAACGTTTCACAATTTTTACAATTACGCTCAAACTAGCCAAAGACATGAAAATGCAGTTTATTTTATGATTTCTAAGAAAATGCCGAACAGTTCTGAAAACAGAAATAAAACAGAAAATTTATATCTTGGTCGAAACACTGTCGGCCTTTTATAGGTTAACGACAAGATCACCTAGATTTTAGTACAAGTTCACCTAGATTTTTTGAACACTATTAACTATTTTTAAAAACTAAGTTGTTGAGTAAATTATTACACAAGCTGAGTTTAATGTTTCTTTTTTACGAAATAAACAAATCTACCTTCTGCCGGCTTTAAATATTGGACATTTAACAGTATATGCTACTTTTTTTTTTTACAGAAAATAATAATTAGGAGAACTGCAATTATGAAGATAATGCATTAAAAAAAAATTAACTTTGCTAATATCAATATTGATAATTGACAGTTTAAATTATACAACGTTTTTTTTTTTCATGCAATTAAGTATTTAAATGATCAAATCTGAAATACTTCAACAAAGTTTTTTTTTTTTTATGTTCAGATGTAAAGTTGCTGTTTCAATAGTATGAATTATTGTACAAAAAAATAGTATTTAGTTTTAGTTTTTTGTACAATTAGGGATATAATTTTGTTAAAACACGTTTTTTACCTTAATAAAACGAGTTAAAGTGAGTTAAAGTGCATTTTTTTTTCAACTTCCTAAATGTAATCTAGTTAAATAATTGAACTAGCTATTTTTTAAAGCATGATTCAAAATGCACTTAGTATTTAGAATTTGTATTTAACTTGTTTTTTATTACTTGAAATCAAATACATTATGAAATTATTTGAAAATTCTTGAAAATCCTTTACCAAATAAAGTATGAAATTAAAAGTAACTTTTCGTTTGACTGCTTGTTAGAAATTAACAGTATATTAGTAATTATTTTTAAACAATAGTTACGTAGATGTTTGTAATTACAAACGTTGTTAAATAAGATAATCTGGTAATTTAATCCTAATTGTAATTTGGTCGAATAATTCGACTTGCTATTTTTTAAAATGCATACTTTAAAATGTATTTAATATTTAGAATTTATATTTAAGTTGTTTTTATTACTCGAAATCCAAATAAATTAGGAAATTATTTGGAAATCCGTGAAAAATCCTAGCCTAAATAAATTATGAAATTATAAACAACTTTTCGTTTAATTGTTTGTCACGAAATTAACAGTATATTAGTAATTATTTCTTAAAAATACTTAGGTAAATTTTTTAATTACAAAAATTATTGAATAAGGGATTACTCTTCAACCATAAATGATAATTGGTAATGAAAATTTAAAGAAATTACTCCAACAAAATTAAACTTTTAAGGGTAGTTACATTTTATATCCTCTTTTTTTCCCTTCTGTCCAGCTCAATTGTACAATAAAATGATTCGTTTTTTAACATCACACTTATCAAATTATTTTGTTTTCTTTAATAGTAAGTTTTTGATATGTTTTCTGAATTCTTTTATAATTCTTTTATAAAAAATTATATTATATTTCGAGGCCAAAATATCTTATGCAATCATTTTTTTCTAAGAAATTCTTAGATGTTGTGTTTTAAAGAGACTTTACCAATAGAAGGCCCGTATGGAATTTCAATTTTTTTCTTCTTTAGGTTGCTGGCACTGTTCTTGATATCTGTGAAATTTTGACGTCAAAATATTCACACGTTCAAGTTAGCTTGGCTTTGTGAGACGCTAAAATTGATTCCGGCGATTATTGAAATGTCTGAATTAATTGAGCAAAGAACTTGCATTAAATTTCGTTTGCAAGAAACGTATAGAATATTGCAGAAGGCATTCGAGCATTCCTATATTAGAAATAAATGTTTAGAAGTTGTATAAACAGTTCAAAAGAAGGCAAAGAATACGTTGAAGAAGAAGAGCTCTGGTCGACCATCAACTCAACCGACGAAACTCACGCTGAAAAATTAAAGATTTGTGCTTGCAAACCGTCGATTTACAATTAGAGACCTTGCTGCTGATGTTGGAATTTAAAAAGGATCGCCAATTCCATTTTGGGCCTGAAACGCGTCAAATCTCGTTTGGTAGCAAAAACACTGAAGCGCCAGCTCACACTGAATTGATTCTTCATGACTTTTTCGCCAAAAATTGAAACCCATATCTCTTCAAACCACCTTATTCACACCGTGCGACTTCTGGCTATTCTCTAAACTCAAAAGATCACTCCGAGGACACTGTTTTGAGTCGATTGAAGAGATTTAAAGTGATTCGCCTCACGGTTTTGAAGGCCATCCCTGCCGATGACTTCTTTAGCATGTATTGAGAATTGGAAAAAACGTTAGCATAACTGCATTGTGTCCGGAGGGGATTACTTTGAAGGCGAGGAAATAAATTTTAAGAATAAATAAAGGGTTTTAAAAAAAAAATAATTGGTCATACTTTTTGAGCACAGTAGTATAATGTATTATTTAGCAACACGGACAGTAATGCAAATACTAATTTTTTACTGTAATTTTTGAATTTGGATAGGGTTTTGACAATAACTACTGTATCGTGTTAATGTAAACGATAATTGGTTGATAAAACAAAAAGTTATTTCTATTATTTTCCTAAACTTTTATCTTCTTACTTGTTTAAATGGTTAAATGTTAATATATTTAACACACTTTACAATGTTTTTATTCTAAATTGAAATAAAATGTTTTGAATTCTTTTCATTAAATTCAGATTTTGATAATTAAACAAATAATCAGTCCGAATTGTGGCCCAGTCCGTTGAAGGCTCAGATATGAATCGACTGTTGGAGTTCGTTGCAGTCATTGCTTTCAGAAACAAGGAGACGATCCTACAATAAACGCAGGTGTTACAAAATAGGCATGTATAATGAAATGCTTACAGGCTTGCTTAATTTAATTTATTATTTAGCAACAAGTGATCTAAAGCAAATATTACTTTTAGTTTGGAATTTAAATAGGTTTTCGGCAATAACTATCGTAGAAAAAACAATACGTAGATTAGGATCCCGCTTCTAAACAAACATATTATTGACAAATAATCTGAGTTTGCAATAAAACAGAAAAATTTGAATAAAATATATTTATATTATTTAATTTTTTACTCTTTTTTATTAATGTAATGCTGGATCATTCTCCTTGTTTATTACAATGAAAATATTACTATAATAATGCTTCTTTTTACTATGAAAATCTTTAAAAAACAAAAAGCAATATTTTAAAATTAAATAAACATATAATGAGGCGAGTTTGTGCATCATTTAAATTAAATAGTGAGTACGTTTAATATCTTATCTTCAAAATATCACAGTTAGCTTATAACGTGTCTGTCAAAAAAACAAAAAAAAAAAAAAATCTTTAGTGAACATTTTCGAGCGATGATTCACTACGACATTCGTCGTGGATTATTTGAACAATGGTACATCGATCTATATTTTTAAACTCACATATGACGCACCACATACTCACATATGATATCACAACTTTCCATTTGAAAGCACCCTCCAAAAACACTCTATATCACGGTTTCAGTGAATCATTCATGGACGGATTTAAAGAAAGTTGTCCAAAATTTGTCCGGCCAAAAAACATCAATCAATGCTGTCTGCGGTTAAAATATTAGAAGATCTCCAACATCTATAACATTAGAGTGAGGGGTCCTAAAGCCTGTGTGTAATGAGTATACAAAAAGTTTTACATCAACATTCCGATGTGAAAATTAAGTAGAATTATTTGAGCAGGATACCGCATGATTTGACAATCGCTCAAACACAGGTTAGTGACAATTGGTCAAAGAAAGGCTTCAAAAAATGCAATCATTAGTGAGTCAAAAAAATGTGCAACATCGCTTACTATTGTGCCCAAAAAGTAAGACCAATTTAAAAAAAAAAAAAAAACTCTTTATTTATTCTTCAAAATTTATTTCATCGCCTTCAAGGTAATCCCCTCAAGACACAATGCCAATGCACATATGTCAACTTTTTTTTGTCAATCCCCAATGCATGCTAAAAAGTCATCGGTAGGGATAGTCTTCAAAGCGCGCGGCGATTCACGTTGAATCTCTTCAGTCGACTCAAACAGTGTCCCCGGAAAATATAAAAAAAATGTCTTTGAGTAAAAAAAACGAAAACGGTGTCCCCAGAGTGCTATTTTGAGTTTAGGGAATAGCCAGAAGTCTCACGGTGAATACAGTGGTTGTGGAACAATATGGATTTCATTTTTGGCGAAAACGTCACATAGAATCTATGTAGTTTGAACTGGTGCATTCAGTGTTTTCGGTACCAATCAAGATTTGACGCTTTGTGGACCAAAATCGATCGATCCTTTACCGATCCTTTTGAAATTCTACATCCTCAGCAAGGTCTCTAATTGTTAATCGATTGTTTGCAAGTAACTAATTTGTAACTTTTTGGACGTGAGCTTCGTCTGTTGAGGTTGATGGTCGACCAGAGAGCTCTTCTTTCTTTGAACTGTTTATACCACTTGTAAATATTTCTTTCCAATATAGGACTGCTCACCGAATGCCTTCTGCAACATTCTATACGATTTCGCAAACAAAATTTAATGCAAGATCTCTGCGCAATTAATTCAGGCATTTCAAAAATCTCCGGAATCAATTTTAGAGTCTCACGAAGCCAAGTTAACTCAAACACTAAGGGATATTTTGATGTGAAATTTCCCCCATATGTCAAGGACAGTGCCAGCAACCTAAAAAAGAAAAAAAAAAATTGAAAGTTCATAAGCCTCGGAATTTTAAATTGAACTGTAATTCTAAATTTGATCTTGCTTTTGGTAACAAATTTCGTAGGAAAAACAATATGTAGATGGGGATCCTACCCCTGAGCTAGCACATTATTAGGAAAGGATCGCATTTTCTTGTCTGCAATGAAACAGAAAACGTTTAAAAATATTTTTATAGTATTTAAGTTTTTTTTTTTTATTAAATATAAAGCGAGATCCTATTCCTTGTTTTAATCTTCTATTAAATTCTTAAAAATTGAGTAATAACATTTCTAAATTAAATATACATATGATGTGATGGCTTGGTATATCCTTTAATTTAAACCGTGGCAATGTTATCACTTTAACTTTCAAATTATTCGGTTAGCTTCCAATGCCTGTGTTAAAAAACAGAATTAACTCATAAACTTTCTCAAGCTATAATTCATCAACTCATTTCAATTTTTGGCGAATAAGTACTACTATCTAAAAGCACTGCATATGTCTGGTACAGGAGAATTTAAAAGTGGCCATTGTTCGCTCATGAGCCGAGCCAATATGAAGAAGGCCTTCCAAAATCAGTTGCTGTGCCAGAAATTGTCAATGCTGTGTGCTAACTAAAAGGTAAGATCTTCATATATGAGACATATTGTGAGTTTGATGAGTTTTTAAGCATAAGTATGAGAATATTTTACAATGACATTTAAATGTTACAGAGATTTGTTCGCGTTGGATTCGGCATATTATTACAATCGCTCAAAAAACAAGCTCGTATAGACTGGTGCAAAGAAAATCTTCAAAAATACAATTTGTGGTACATCAAAAGTCTGTACAGCATCTACAAAAATAGCGAAGTTTAGATCTATGTGCATGAATCTAAAATAAAAGAACAATCAACTTCAAAGAAGACTAAATAGAAGACAATCGACGACTGTGTTTTCTGTTCATTTATCTCCTGCTACCGACATTGAAGCAACTCTACAAGAATTGTCATCAGTTATTACAGCATTAAACGGTGAAACCTTTTTAATGGAAGCCGTTTAAATCGGCCAATGATTTAAGATGGGGCTGTCACAATGAAGAAAACAGATGGAAACAGGCAATTGACTTTTAAGCACAGTTACTGGACTGCACAGCTTCTGCTTAATAATAGAAACGTATAGCATATGTTCTATTATAACAACAAAGCTGGATGGCCCGATCTCACAATTGTTTCTGATCCAGAATGTTTCTAAAAATGTGAATGAGATGTACTTGAATAGGAGACTAAGAATCTGAGAACCAACATTTTGCTGAAGGCAAAAATATTACAGCTACGTTTCAAAACAGCCTATGGTAAAAATTATAAATATGTTAAACACTGCACTCCCAATGTTCCTGAAATTCTCAAACAAATTTTGCACTCTAGCAACAAACAAGAACTAGAATTAGTGACTGAAATTTTACATAGAGAATCTTTAATTTCTGACTATGTTTTTATCGCACTAAAAATGTTTCTGTTGCACCTAAATTTACTTTGTAGAAAAATGAACTAGTAGTAAATAAAAAAAAAGAAATTAAAAACACACAGAAGAAGTGAAAAGTGAAGGCGAGAGCAGAAACAAACATCAGGTTATTTATTTTAAGCAAAGTGCTCTTTACAAGCAATTAATTCTTAAATCAAAAAATTTTCTGTACACAAAATTCTTCTCCTTATAGAACTAACCTTCAAAGACACTTGCAGAGACAAAATTCCACCAGCAATGTTGTTTAAAGAAACTGGTAATCCCTTTCAAGGAAACGTTAAAGATATAGCTTCCAGAAATCTTCTTTCCACAAGCAGAAATAAATAATAACAAAATGCTAAAAAAAAAAAACAATTTTATTATTCTAAACTGAAACGGTTAATTCAAAGATTGCCAGAAGTAAAAGCTTCCGATTACGATGGTGTTGACTATACAAATTGTCTGCAAATATTTTCCATCAGAACTTCTAAATCTCTTCACTAAATGTCTATCTCTCCACTCCTTTCTCTAAAATCCTAATTTAAGATTCTTTGTACTATTTCACAAGAATGGAAAAATCTTTTCCAGTCTTAATTCCTTTCCACCCATTTCTCTACTTTCTACACTATGAACAATTTTCTAAAAACTCTTACTTCAAAGGCTTAACTGCAGACTTTTTCAAACTAACAAACTTCCTCCATCACAATAGGATTTAGAAAAAGGAAAATAAGGACTCTATAAACAATTCTCAGTCTGAATGCAAAGTATATTATTCTTATCACAGCAGATATTAAAGGAGCCTTGGACAACATTAAATATACATAAATTAAAAATTGATTGTCTTTAATAACTGAAAACATTAATAAGACAGAAATTCTACTTGATGTTCTTAAGAATATAAAAAAGCAATTCAGACCAGTAAAAGATCACTTTTTTATAAACAATCTCAGGATTGTCTACAGGGATCTTACAGGGGACCAAATTTTAGCAACTATTGATAGAAAAATATTTCATGAAAAGTTTCCAATACACGTGATTAAATTCAAATGAAAGTTCAGTGTTTATTGTAAATAAAAGTTTGAAATGAAAGTGTCTCGTGATTCAGTAGGATATTAATACTATGTTTAAACTAGTAATTTATACTCTTACTTATTTTCTGCCCGGTCATTTCTGGACATCATGGAACTTATATCATAATAAAATTCAAATGATCATTCATACTCTGAGAGATGACGTCAGAAGGTTTAAGATATTTTCTAAAGTACGCACATAAATAAGAAAATCTATTTTAAGACTGGTGTTTTTTTTAACTGATTTCCTTTTTTTTTCTATGGGAAAAATTGTGAAAAAATTCAAACAAATATTGTCTGTGATGTTGGGTTCGAGTTTTTTAAGATCCACAACATGGGGTTTGAATTGAAAGCAAATCATATGGAGTTAGACAAATATGCTATTTATTTCATCATCCATCATAACTTATGCGCTATTTATCTTCATGGGGTCTATTTATCTTCTTACGTGACGTGTAGATAACGTGTATTTTCTTGTAGTTCTTAATGCATGTATGAAAGTATGTTGCTATACTTACTTTTAAAAAAGAAACAAATCGTTGCATCAACAATTTTGATAATACATTATATATATGTATATTTAAAAATTGTTTCTTGTAAGAAATAAATTATATTTTATCAATGAAAGATGATACAATAAGCAATGAATATTCTGCTTTCAGTAAGAGTAAATAATTAAAAAAAAATGTTGGTATTTTCAAGAAAATTTATTGAAGTATAATATATAATCGGCTTTTTTTCTAGATTTCATCGAAACGATTGTTTTTTAACGTTATTGTATACGAAAAATGGTGAATGCGAATGATTTCTGCAAATGCAAATAAGGTTTAACCAAAAAATATTATAAATAATGCAAAAAAAAAAAAAATTTCAACTTTATCATTTACTATGGAATTAACAAATTATTTTCAAATCGATAGTTAAACTTTAACAGAAACATTTAAGAAATAATCATCAATTAATTTAATATTAACATAAGCAGAAACTTAATAGACGTCTAAACTGTAATCTATCACTCTGCAAAATATTTAGTAGTGTTCCAGGTGTTTTTAAAGTCATTCATACAGATACACTGACTCAAATCATTAAAATTGTAATTAACTCTCCGATGACGCACAATTGTTTTTAATAGAAGATCGAATGATATTATATCCGGAAGTCTGGGAGGCCAAGCAGCGAGATCTACTATTCAGATACAATAATTATTTCAGGTTCTTTGTAACATCTCCATGAAAATTGATGGAACATTCCCTTTACCCATTGTGAATTTTGAGGAATCTATAGAACAGCAAAATTTTCCACCCTGTCAATGTAATTGTGAGGTGTCACTGGAGAATGATTCATAATCACAGTAGGAATCATTCTCAGTCTACTGTGTGAGTCATGAAAAAAAATCAGTGTGTCTATGTTTACATTGATTATGGATGCCATTTTTAATTATACAGGAATTCTGATTTTTCCTAAAGATTATTTTTATGATGCCGTAACATGATGAAAATTGAAAAAAAAAAAAATACTTAAATGTGTAATTTGCACATTTTTCAATACAGCTTAAGTATTTCAATTACATCTAGTTTAATTAGTTTCCGATGTTTCTAAACTAATTAATTTCTAAACTAATCTTAGTTTAAATTTCTAATTACATCTAGTTCAATTTTAAAATATCAAAACTTATTAATAATTAACAATTGTAATTAATAATAGCCATTAATAATTTTTAAAATGAAATTGTTCATAAAATTGAAGAAGCACCAGCCAAATGAAAATGAAAGATTGCAAAATGCACTACACATATTTTTTTAAGGGGGCTAAATTGTTCAGATATCTGACTCACATGAAACTACACCGAGTTATACAGAATGTTCACTGTTCATGATTTTAAGATGAACCACCTGAGTCGGGTAGAGCATGTTATTCATTTGAATGGCAGCCAGAACTTGATACAAAGTTTTTTGGCTCAGCAATTAACCACCAGAAGGAGGGTTTGATTTTTGTTTGTTTCTCTACAGTCATTTTTGTGCTTACTTTAGGCTAATTAGACAGGTACCTACAGTTTAACGTGGATTCCGAACTACCAACAAACATTCATGCCATTACCAGGAATCGAACCTGAAGCCTAGGGTATCAACGACCAGAGTGCTAGAGAAGGAGGGAATGGGGGAATGGACTAGACATTGCTGATAGGATACTGTTTTGACAATAACAATTAATCTTTTACAGTATGTAAAATAGATACGACATACATATTATTATTTAAATTTTCGATATTAATAATCTCGGCATTAACTTAATGAACGTTTACTTATAAAGGGAGTATCATATATTAAGCAATACACTATTACACCCTATCCATTTTCAGACGTCTTTTAATTAGCTAATGAACTCTCTAAATGGTATAAGTATGTCGTTTAATAATGTACATTCAGTACTCGATATTCTTTTTGCAAACTTATGTACTTTATAGCAATAAATAATTCAGTGCACTCATATTGATTTTAAATAGAATTAATGAGAAAGTTATGGAATCTTGTTTAATTTAGAATAAAGGAATTTTCATTGTTTATAATAAAATAAGTTTTAAATTAATTCTATTCAAACACAAATTCAAAAGGTTTAAATTGCCCTTATAAACAGATTTAAAAAGTTACTTATAATTAACTTTATATTAGTTATTATTCGCTATTATCTTCAATATCATATATGAAAGCCTCTAATAATTCATTTGAATGTCAATTGCAAATTAATACAAAGTTTCTGGCTCAGCACCTAACAAACCAGAAGGGAAAAATTTAGACTTTGAAGAGAGAATATTGTTGAGAACACTTATTTTGACAATCACAATTAAACTTTTATGTAAAACAGATACGAAATCCATATGTATATTTAAAGTTTCCGTTTGATTTTTTTCATTAAGTTACTTTCGTAATTTCGCAATTAACTTAATGTTTGGTTGCTTATAATTGAGTAAATTGCTTATTAAATATATCCTTTTCAGCTTTTTTTTAAATATTCCCCTTATCCTTTCTATCCTTTTTCAGACATCTTTTCATTAGCTAATGACATCTTTAATGATTTGCATCTGTCGTTGAATAATACACAAACGATACTGATAACATTTTGCAGATTGTTTTTATTTGTGCAATCAATAACTTAAGCATACTGTTATGGAATTAATGAGAAAGTTAAAATATGGAATCAATGAGAAAAAGGGACGTTTGATAATGTATTAAAGAATAAATCTTAAATTAGTTATATTCTTACTCATATTAAAAATGATCTAAAATGTCCTTTATAAACAGATTAAAGAAGTTACTTTTATATTAGTTATTATCTTCAATATGATATATGAACACTTCTAATAATTCATTTGAATGTCAACTGCAAATTGGTACAATTTTTTGGTTCAGCATTAATCACCAGAAAATGGAAAGTTCTAGACTTTAATTAGAGGATATTTTTGAGAACATTTTTCTTTTTTTTTTTTTTTTTTACAATAATAATTAAACTTACTCATATAAAGTAAACATCCAGATGTTTAGATAAATTTTCCGTTTTTTTTTCATTGTTAGCAATCGAAATTAACTTAATGTTTGAATGTTGCTTATAAATGTGAGTATCATTTTTAGCAATATTCCTTATCCGAATTAATTTCTTTAATCGTCTGTTTTCATTAGCTAATGAACTCTTTAATGATTTAAGACTGTCGTTGAATAAATATGTTATACGCTAAACTTTTATTTATTGTGTAAAATCAATAATTCAGAGTAATCATATTGATTTTACATGCAATTAATGTTAAATCTTATTTTAATTCAGAATAAGTGACTTTGATTATTTATTAAAAAATAAATGTTAAATTAGTTCTATTCTTACTCAAATTGAAATGGTATAAATTATCCATTTCTTTAGCATTAAAGAAGTTACTTTTAAAAATATACTAGTTATTATCTTCAATAATATATGAACACCTTTAATAATTCATTTGAATGTCAACTGCAAATTGGTACAATTTTTTGGTTCAGCAATTAATGAGAAAATGAAATTCTAGAATGAGAGGATATTTTTGAGAACATTTTTCATTTTTTTCTTTTTTTTTTACAATAGTAATTAAACTTTTTTATAAAAGATAAGACATCCAGATGTTGCAATTAAATTTTCCGTTTAGTTTTCCTCATTAAGTTAATTCAGTAATCTGAAATTAATTGAACTATAAATGTGAGTATCATTTATTAAGCAATATACCACTGCAACCTATCCTATTTCTATCGTATATTTTCATTAGCTAATGAACTCTTAATGATTTAAGACTGTCGTTGAATAACGTACTTATATGTTATACGCTAAACTTTTATTTATTGTGTAAACATCAATAATTCAGAGTAATCATATTGATTTTACATGCAATTAATAAGGAAGCCAAGTAATCTTGTTTTAATTCAGAATAAGTGACTACTGATTATTTATTAAAAAATAAATGTTAAATTAGTTCTATTCTTACTCAAATTGAAATGGTATAAATTATCCATTTCTTTAGCATTAAGAAAGTTACTTAAAATTTACTAGTTATTATCTTCATTATAATATATGAACACCTTTAATAATTCATTTGAATGTCAATTGCAAGTTAATAAGAAGATTTTGGCTCAACAATGATGAGAATGAATGAATTTGAATGAGACGACATTATTGAGAACATTTTTTTCTTTTACAATAGTAATTAAATTTTTTTATAAAGTAGATAAGACATCCGTATGGTTTGCAATTAAATTTTCCGTTTATTTGTTCCTCATTAAGTTAATTCAGTAATCTGAAAATTAACTTAATGTGAGTATTATATGATAAGCAATATACCACTGCAAACTGTCCTACTATCAGATATATTTTCATTTACCTAATGAACTCTCTTAATGATTTAAGACTGTCGTTGAATAACGTACACGTACGTTACTCGATAAACTTTTTTTCAGATTTATTTATCTTGTAACAATTAATAATTCAGAGTAAACAAGCTGATTTACGTGGAATTAATGAGAAAGTTTAGGGAATCTTGTTTTAATTTGGGAATAAGTGAATTTTGATAATTTATCAAAATATAAATTTTAAATTAGTTCTATTCACCGCTCAAATTGAAATGATCTAAAATGTCTTTTTTACCAAATGAAAAAGTATGAGCTAAAAATGTTAAGAAAATAGGGATTAACTGATACAGTAATGATATTAATTTTTAAAAAATAAGTATAATCTAAATGGATACAGTAATGATGTTAATTTAAAAAATATGTATAATCTAAATGGAAAAAAAGAGTTAGCAAAACATTCCTTTTTTAAATAAAATGACGCTTTTATAGTAGATTGCTTTCCAAAAAAAATTAAAAAATAATGTAAGACTGTGAAAGTAATATTCATTGGCATTAAGTGAAATTTGTTGAAAATATTAATGCAAACTTTACAAATCAAGCACATGAGAAAATACTAAGCTTATTTTTATTTTACGTATTTCAAATACATCAAATAGAAGCATACAGGAAATAATACATATAGTTGCTATGTTCAATGCGTGATTAGCATCATTTTAATATGTGAGCTCTTCTAATAAACATTCAAACACAACAGCGATGTTCAATGCTACGTATGATAGTGTTTAATAAGTTAGTTTACAGAAAAGTTATGGCTCTGTGAAACCAGTTCGAATAGTAATCAAACTACTCTAGGATGGGTTCAAGTGCAGCAATATGTCTCTCTGCAGCATCTGCTCCGATGTTCAATCTCATTCAAATTTAGAGAACATACTAACCAACGCATTGGCAAAATAGTCTCTTCACAATAACAGCTTACCACCAATCGACTTTTGCGCGTCCGCCATTATCATCCTGTATTATGAAGTTTGGTTCGGTTTGTCGCTCTACGGTCATCTTGTGCACACGAGGGCTAAAGACAGAGACCTGTATTATGAAGGAGTTAACAGCTATATTTACTCAAGGAGAATAACTGTATAAGAAGGCGTCTTTTATATAAATGAGCAGTAACTGTGTCTATCTAGATGATATACAAAAGATCAGTTTGTTCATCCAATGTGGTATTTCACTACGCACACTGGATTCAGTATAACGATACCCACAATTCTGGATATCATGCATACGATTATCTTACACGAAGTCCCTCAGCACAAAGTTGATTGGAATACCACGGTTTGGTTAATGACCAATAATGGGTAATAATTTTACCTCATACATTGAATCCAGCACAACGGATGCACTCAATGTTAGATATCTTGCATACGACTATCATTCTTGAAGTTATCAGCCTACAGTTGGATTGGATACCACTGTTTGATTGATGACCAATAATTTCTTAGCTTTTTCTACCTCGTGCACTGGAACCAGCACAACGATGCATATAATGAATATCTTGCATATGAGTATCATTCTTCAGCATACTCTTAATTTGGATATCACTGTTTGGTTGATGACCAATAATAGCTAATATTCTGATGAACAAATTTTTATAATGCTAAATTTTATACTTTTTCTTACAGATGGACACACTCGTACTATAAGTTATTTATATTGGTACTATCGAAAAAATAATCATTATTATTAAACAAAATCATAATGCTGCAACCATGCCAACACAACACTGAATGAGATGTCTTTGAAGTGCATTAAGTATTTAATTGTTACCACATCAGAAAATTATTTAATTTTTCAGGGAGGAATAACTCTATTTGTAATAATTCGTTTTCCTTGTTACACATTTCCTGAAAAACGTGACAGGGTGCTTATAATTAAAGTCCCACATTCAAAATACTGTAAAAACGAACGACTCGTCCCAATGAGTTCAAATTTGAACTGAAGATACTTGAAGAAGGGGAAACGGTAGGTAAAAAAATTCAACCGATTTTCTCATCCATAGTATGACCTTGCCGTGGTGGATGGGTTTTCCACTAACAGTGTCACAACTGTTGAATGAAGCGATGGAAAGACGACGCCAAAAACCAAAACAATCAAGCACATAAAACACTACAGTTGGTTTTAATGTGCAACTAATGCCAAATACGTTGTAATTTCGATTCAAAATATCACTGGCAGCCGAATTCACTTTCTTTATGCCGCTTTATGCCATCATATTAATAAACTTTGGAATTTTTTTTTGATGTTGATCATTTCTCCATTCTTCAAGTATTTTCAGTTTAAATTTGAACTCTTTGTGGAATGTTTCTTTTTTTTTTTTACAGCATTTTGAAAGTGGGACTTTGAACTCACCCTATATTCCAATATGCATTCAGGGGAAAATATTTTTTTAAAAGTTTCTAAAAAATATTTATTTCTTAAGTTTAAAAGCAACTAATGGACTGATAAAACTAGAAAACTCTCAATAAAATAAATACTAAATATTACTTAAATATTAAACAAAATAGACAAAAATCTATAATTTAAATTTTTAAATTCGTAAATGCACAGTTTCTTACAGAGAGAAAAATATTTATTTTTCTGAAATGCTTTTACTATTCAGAATTAATTATTAACCTGTTTTTTAAAATAAGTGGGATTGTAGATCATCATTATCATCATCAGTGGCGCAACAGCCATGGTGGGTCGTCCGTCTGCCTACTGGCAGATATCTGGGCTAGAAGATGTTATCTTTTTTTAAGGGGTAGGGTTCTCAGTTAGCGTGCAACTCTCAGCGGTCTTATTTGACCGGTGTCTACAGTTTAAAGTGGATTCCGAACTACTACAAACATCAAGCACTGCCGGGACTTGAATCGAAACATATGGCATTCAGCGCCATGTATAGAATACGAAAGTGAAATAAAATTAATGTATATATCCAGTTAATTGCGTGTTATGAAAAATATCCTTTATGTTATTTATTTTAATTACAAAACGGAAAAATAATTACATTCATATTATAAATTCTGAAAATGCATATAGTACTTAAGTACAATTTTATAACAAAAGCATTAAGTTAGCGAAAACTTATTTCAACGTGCGAAAACTAGAAATTACTTTTAATACTATTTTTGAGAATAATTATTTCAATAAATTGATTTCTTTTCGTACCTTACTAGTACACTACATTCTTTTTTATTCTTTATTTTTTATCCTTTTGGAATATTGGAAGAAAAATGACTCGCTGAAAACGATAACTCGTCTGATAACTGAGACTCGGAATGAAATATGACAATTTCTTAAGAATTTAGCAGATGAAATAAATACGTTTTTTTCTTAAAATTTCTTAAAAATCTGTGGTTAATAAAAACAATAAAATACGCTGCATAGTTCAGTAGTGGAATTTATTAAACTTTTTCAATTCTACTATTAGTTCACACTCTCCCTATATATAACTTATTCAAATTTTTCAATCGTTAATAAAATAATTTTTATTCCAGCCACTCCAAGTTGAAATACATTTTTTTAAACTTGTAGTGGATGACTTATGATATGTTAATACAGTTTTTCAAATATTAATTCATTGATTAGAAATTTAATTAATTTTTAATACTTTAAATAGAATTTTAGCGGTTTGTAATGAAATTTAAAATCAACAGGCAAGCTCAATCGGTAAAATGCAAGGATTTCAGTATTTTTCACGTGAAGGTGAAGAATGCGAGTTCAATTCTTACAAAAATCAATATTTAATTAATAGTAACTAAAAATAAAATTTTTCTTTGTTGACCTAATTAGGAATTGACTTTTAAATTATTTTTTTTTTATTTTATTTTTTTTTTTATAATCTATCCAATTTTTTTAATAAATTATATTAATTAATTAAAAAAAAATTGATAGAGATGATAGAATAAAATGTTAAATAAATTTCATGAGGAAGTATACCAGGCATTATAATTTATAAGTATATATGAGAAGTAATTTTCTAATCTATGATCAATATTATTTAATTTAAACAATAATCCTTAAATAAATCTTAGTTTTCTACATTAATTCAATACAGTTCTCAATATTTGGTAATCTTTTTCTTCCTTATTGGCGCAACAGCCCTACGATGGGAAAAGGCCGTCTGCCTATTGACATTCGAGAGTGATGAGATGTATTCTCTTTAGAAAGTTGGGTTGTAAGCCCCACGATCAGCGCTCTATAATCATATTAAACCGGGACCTACGGCTGAAATGTGGAGGCACCGCCGGAACTCGAACCCTGCACTAGTCACTCTGTCATCAAGCCCCATTTGTAATCAAATTCGGCAGAAATCAAATTTTTTCTATGATATCATTGAGGATTGTTCAGGTTTTCTGATGAACAATAATGTCGGGATCTGATGGCCGAGTGGCTAGCGCTCTGTCCCTCGGTACCATGGATGCTGTAGTGGTTCGGAATCCACTTTAAGCCGTAGATCCCGGTCTCTATAGCAGTAGAGTGTCACAGGAGACCAATCAGACTCCTTCTCACCCACCATTCCCCTAACTGTAAAGGGGTACCTCAGCTCTAGGCACTGTGACGTAGTGTGGTGTAGTAGAGAACAAAATGGGCGTAGAAGATTTAAACACGTAACATAATTAGCACATAATCAGTAGATTTCAAAAATAAAAAAATGTTAACAACAGAATTCGGAATATTTTAAAGAATTTCATTATATTTTACAATCACAACATTAAAAAACCACAACTATAGTGAAGAGCAAGCTGATGTTACGATACTGAGTTGAGACACTATGTTCCTAAAGTTGAGTGACTAAAATAGAATACGTGAGAACTGCCCCAATGGCCACCATAATTAACGATCTATTAAAATCAAAATAACCCTCAAGCTGAAATAATTGCTATTTTAAGTTTCAAGCTGGTTAGAAGATTAAATTGCCTTCTTTAAGATTTTTCAGGACACTTTAACAGATTTCTTAAAAACGGCGTCTTGTTCATGAACATCTCTGCAACCACTATAAAAATGTCCAATTGAGAATGTACGTAAAATGGAATATAATATAAAGACATGGAATGTGAGGCGTGGTCCATCCAGTTTCAAGACCCATAAAAATAAGAGATGCCAGTAAAAGCTCGTAAAACAGCTGTAAACAAGTAATATCACGTTTCAACATACAAAATAGTTATGTTCAGATAGCTAGAAACATGAAAAAGCAATCTGAAAATCTTCAACAATGTAATTTTTATGTGTGCATTTAAAGCTGCTTTTTCAATAGTTTGAATTAATGTAAAAATAAATATTTCACTTTTAATTTTTTTGTACAATTAGGAATGTAATTTTGTTCAAAACTGTTGATTATCATTATTAAAATGCTTTATGAATCTTTTGAATCTACCGTACAATAGTCAGTTTGGTAAAATATAGATTTTTAACTCATTAATATTTAATTTCCTAAATGTAATCCGCACAAAGTATTGGTTTATCTATTTTTTCAGAAAGCCTGTTTTAAAATGAGCTTAACATTCAAAAGTTATATTTAACAAGATTTTATTGTATGAAAGTGTAGTTTCCCACAAAATTGCGAAATTAGAAGTAAATCTTTTGAATGTTTGCCATGAAATTATGAACAATTATTTGTGACAATTCTAAGGTAAATTCTACTAATGGTGTAAATTATGAAAAAGTAAAAAGATTACTTCTAAACCATTTTTTTTTTTTTTTTTCATTTTTATTGAAAATCTCTCAGACAAAAAAAAATATATTTTAAAAAATGTAAAATTTTATATTCACATTTTCCTCTTTGAATTCATTCAATTGTTTAAAATAATACTGTCTTTAATTGAATAGAAAATACTTGGAATGTAATAAATCTAAGAACATTGGTACTTAACAAGTCATTCTCTTTATCATTCTGATGGAAAAAAAACAAATTTAAATAAGGGCAAGATTCCCTCTATTTACCACGCAACAAGACATGTTTTTAAAAAACGAGGTTCTAAGCATATTTACTTAATTTTTAGTCCCAGTTTGTACAATTCTACTTTCGGGTTCTAGCTCCAAAGAAAACTGTTGACGTAAACAAGAAATGCTATTACATTTTTCTAGAAATCTTTTATTAAATTTTTATTATATTTTAGCTCCAAAAGATTTTAGAAATCTTTTAGAGCCAAGCACTTGGTACTAAGAAATTCTTAGACGTTGTGTTTTAAGGAGACATTAGCAACAGAAGTGATTTTATATCAGGTGATATTTTATAGTTATTTTCTGCAGTTTGAAAACAGTACATTCTTTTAAAAATAATATCATTTTCTTTCCTTTTTCCAAATCATACATATTTTTCTTAAGCACCAGATAAGAAACTGTGCTTGGATAAAAATATTTCTAAAACTTTATCATATATAGAAAATTACTGATGCAAAAAAAAATGTTTTTGCATTTTTTTTCTAGAAATCTTTTATTAAATTCTTATTACATTTTGGCGCCAAAATGTCTTAGAAAAATCTTTTAGATCCAAGCACTTCGTACTAAGTCTCTTGGTCAAACAATAAGTAATTTTGTAATATTCTGTAAAGTAATTTAGAAAATTGTTACTGCTGAAATGAACACATGATGACAACAAGAAAGCTTGATCTTTTAGAATAATTATTAAGATTAATATTTTTATTTTCTAATCAACTTAGCTTTTTTTCTTATTCCAACATTTTTTTTTTTTAAAGCGTGTTTTTAATATTATTTTTTTTTTTCAGTCGTAAATCACTTTTCTTTTTGCCTAGAGTATATATGGAAAATTATGTCTGCATTTCTGTGAAATAAGCAATTTCAGCTTTTTTTTTTCTTTTTATTTTGTCTTTATTATTATTAAAACATTTTTTAAATTTCCCCATGTTGTTATTGTCGTATCCCTCACTGAAGGAGGGAAGAGGGGTGCAGTTTCTGTTCTGACGGAGCACCCGTAGGTAGAAGTCTGACTTCTGCTCTGTGACGCTCTTACAGTCTTAGCAGACTGTGACCTACGGCTTAAATAAGATTCTGAACCACTACAAACATCCTTGGCACCGCCGGGGACTCAAACCCGAAATCTGTGGTACCGAGAGCCAGAGCGCTAGACACTCGGCCATTCAAGACCCAAATTTCCCTTTCAATTACGTATAAAAGATTCTTAAGATATATGAATATATATTTATTTTTTTTTTACTTTCATTACAAAAATTCAACCATATAAAACATTACAAAAATTCATTCATTTCATGTTAATTACAAATGTTGCTTTTTCTTTGTTTATGGGAATTACAAGAGTTAAACAATTCTCTAAAGAATATATTTTAAATTTGAAATGAAAGAAAACATTTATAAATTTAAAACTAATACACTGAAGGAAAGAACCGATTTTTCTGAAAAATTAATAAAACATCTAATTAACAACCCAAATGCTTAAAAATTAATTAAAATTCAAACTTATTATTCAAATTTAAATCATATTAGTACAAAACTAATAAGTTAACTATTTATAATAAAATCCGGAAATACCTTATAATACAGCTTATTTTTTTCTAAAATTCTGAATTAGTATACTCTATCTAAAGACTTTTTTTAGTGAACTATGAATAAGATTTTCTAAAAATTTACCATTCAAAAAGTCTTTTTTAAACACACCTTTTAGGATATCTTCAGATTATGATGTTAAAACAAACAGCTTTGAATAAAATTGATCATTCTAAGAAATTTATGGTAATACCACTGTGTCCAAAAAGTAGGAAAAGTTTTCAATTTAAAATTTCCGGGGGCTTATGGAATTTAATTTTTTTTCGTTTTTAGGTTGCTGGCATTGTGTTTGACATCTGTGTGAAATTTGACGTCAAAATATTCATTAGTGTTTGAGTTACGCTTGGCTTTGAGAGACGCTAAAACTGATTCCAGCGATTTTGAAATGTCTGAATCAATTCAGCAAAGAATTTGCATTAAATTTTCTTTACGGAAACGTATAGAATGTTGCAGAAGGTATTAGGTGAGCATTCCTACATCGGAAAGAAATGTTTAGAAGTGGTATAAACAGTTCAAAGCAGGCAGAGAACGCGTTGAAGACGAAGAGCCCTCTGGTCGACCATCAACCTCAACCGAACGAAGCTCACGTCCAAAAAATGAAAGATTTGGTGCTTGCAAACCGTCGATTTATAATTAGGGACCTTGATGATGATGTTGGAATTTCAAAAGGATGGGTAATTCCATTTTGGACCTCAATCGCATCAAATCTCGATTGGTACCGAAAACACTGAATGCGCTAACTCACATTGCTTCTTCGTGACTTTTTCACCAAAATTGAAACCCATATCGTTTTCACAACCACCGTATACACACCGTTCGACTTCTGGCTATTCCTTAAATTCAAAAGATCACTCCGAGGAAACCGTTTTGTGTCGATTGAAGAGATTCAACGTGAATCACCGCGCGCTTTGAAGGCCATCCCTGCAGATGACTTTTTAGCATGTGAAAGTGAAGAGATTCCTCTGTTTTCCTTAAAAAATTCTTCAGAACTTTCTAGGAAAAAAATAGCAAAACAGAGTGAGTTATCGTGTATCATTTTCGCATGCATTCGAAACGGAATATTGAAAGGTTTTTCTTTTCGTTCAGTCTGCCAGAGAAATTTATAAATATCTGTTTTACGAAAATAAGGAAAAGAAAAATTATTCGAAAACTTATTCATTGGATACGTCAAAACTTATTTCAATTTAAAATATATATTACTTTTCAGAAGAAAACAAGTAAGATACTTTCAAAAGCAATATACACTGGCCTCCAAAAGTTAAGGAAACACATGTTTTTCGAAGCTCTCCATATAAAAAATGACAGTAAAATTTATAGTTGTATAAAGGATAAAAACGAACGTTATGCAAAAACGATAGCTATCACTTTTTTTATAAAAAGGACGGATATATATGAGTAAGAGAAAAATATGCAAATATCAGACTTTCGTAATTAAGCCTGTAACTTTTGTTAAATTACAACTTTTGTTAGCAGGTTCGTTGACAATAGGCATTGGGGACCCGCAATGTCAAAGAGCAGTCGTTTGCCTGATTCGTTAAAGTGGCGTGCGGTTGGACGGACGGAAATGGGGTTGTCCCAGGTTGATGCTGCTGCAACACTTGCAGAAGTCCGTTTTATAGCTCTTGTTATAGACCACTCTGTAGCAACAGGGAGAAGAATATCCGCTAGTACGATGCAAAGGCGTCTTCATAATTCAGGTCTCTATGCAAGGCGACCAGTTTTGCGTGTCCATCTCAACGAATGACAGAGAAGGGCCCACTTATCTTGGGCAAGAAAACACGTTTCCTTGACCAGCCAGCGAAGGGCTCCTGCACTCTTTACAGATGAGTCCAAATTCCTACTGGACAACGATTCAGGACGTCTGCTGATCTGGAGGAACAAAGCACCATATACCATCAATCCAACACTGTTGAAAGCCACATTTACCTAGGTGGTGGAATAATGGTTCGGGCAGAGATCTCACTCGGTGGTCACACCGCCCTGCATGTGTTCCAAGGAGGAACTGAGACTGGTTTACAATATCGGGATGAAATCTTTGATCCATATGTCCGCCCTTATGCCGATGCAATTTTCAATTTTTCATTCTGATGGATGTTAATGCACGAACACACTAAGTTGTAGTTGTTCAGGAATATCTTGAGGGCCTTGGTTTGGAGAGAATGGAATTGCTAACTCGATCTCCAGACCTGAATCCGATACAGCATCTTTGGGACTATCTTGGTAGACAGGTTGCTGCTTTAAGTCCTCCTCCACAATCTTTAGGAGAGCTGGAACAAAGCTTATTCCGTGTCTGGTCTTCGTTTTCCCAATACGGTAAACGACAACTTAATTGACAGCATGGAAAGTCAATGCCGCCAATGCATTCAAGCTAGGGGTGGACATATCCCTTATTAAAACACATTTTTGTTATATTTGTACGACATTTTACCACATAAAACTACGATTATTATTTTTTTCCACGAATGGACTTTTACAGCGAGATTGCCTTTTTTTCTGTTGTAAATCCTTTTTGAGTTTTTCTTGTATAAACTTCTATGTTGCAATCAATACAATGTGTGCATGTCATCCAAATTTGTTTCTACATTCATTCATTTACAAATTAGGCGCAAAAAAATCGGTGGTTCCTTAACTTTTGAGGGCAGTGTATATTTTCCATTCGTAACTCGAAAAAAAATCGGCGCTCTGTATCTCGAACATTAGTAATGTGTGATTTTACAACCTTCACAACTCGATCATTTAAAACTAAGTACCTCTATAGTTCGAAGAAAAATAAGTTACCGACAATGCCGTTATTGTTTCTTAGAAAACAATGTATGACTATACAGTAAATAGAATAACCAATCTATGAAATATTCTTATTATAATTCTTATTCTTATATAATTCTTATTCGTATTCTTATATACTTCTTAATCGTATTCTTATATAATTCTTATTATTGCTATTGATTTCATTTGAACTCTAGAAACAAATATTTTGTTGCCGATTGCAAAAATATCAGAAGTAGTTTGGTTTTACTGCAATATACATATATTTTAACAACAGTTACGAATAATGTTGTTAAAAAATGAGTGCTGTGAAACGTAAACTGAAAACTTTGACTCTCGCTGAAAAGTTTGAAGTGCTTGAAGCCGCGAAGAGTTGTCGAAAGAAGAAAGACGTTGCTGAACAATTTGGCCTACCAATGAGTACTCTGTCAACAATAATAAAAAACGAATCGGACATCATGAAAAAAAAATTGAAAATGATCAAAGTTTGTCCTGCAAAATACAACGAATTTCAGAATTTCCCGGCTTGGAGAAGTGCTTACTTAAATGGTTTAAGCAGTGTCGGAACCAAAATATGAGTGTCAGTGGACCACTGTTACGAGGAAAAGCCGAAATGTACTCTAAATCATTGGAACTGGCTAATTTCAGGGCCAGTAACGGATGGCTAGGAAAGTTCAAAAGAAGACTTGAACTTGTTTTCAAGAAAGTTTGTGGAGAAAGTGCAAGTGTCAACATTGAAACCTGTAAGAAAATGGAAAATCGAATTGCAAGGCTTGTTACATAGTTATGAACCTGGCAATAGCTTCAATGCTGGCGAAACGGGACTGTTTATTAAATGTCTTCCTGATAAGACTCTAATTTTTAAAAATGATAGATGACGTAGTGGGAAGCATAGCAAGGAATATTTGACTATTTTGCCCGCAGCAAACATGTCGGGCACAAAAAAACTCACACCATTAGTCATCGAAAAAGCTAAGAAACTTCGTTGTTTTTTAAGATGTAAATCGCTACCTTTGAAATATGAAGCAAATACAAAAGCATGGATAACTTCTAGAATTTTCAAAAACTGGCTAATAAATATTGACAAGAGAATGTCTAAAGAAAAAAAAAATTCTATTATTTCTTGATAATTGTATGGCACATAATGATATGCCACAAATGAAAGCAGTTAAAACCAATATTTGCCTGCCAATACCACATCAAAATTACAGCTTATGGATCAAGGCATCATTAAAAACTTCAAGTCATTATACCGGAAAGAAGTATTCAGGAACATGTTGGATAATATGGAAGAAGAAAAGAATTTTATTATAGATGTATTGCAAACCATGAGAATGGCTGACAAAGCTTGGCGAAATGTAATTGCAACTACTATAAGAAACTGCAATGTACTGTGGTTTTCCATTGCCATCAACAGAAGAAGCTGAAGTAGAAGTTATTTCTATCCAGCCTCCTGCCGAATGGGATGCAATGGTTCAACAAATTCAACAAATGTGTGGCGGCTTTGTAAAGGTTGCGTAGTGTTATTAAAGTCCAGACGGCAAAAAAAAAGAGACGATAATCAATTAATACATTTACGACATCTTTATTCCATTTCTAACGCCAACTACGTTCTGTTTTTATTCTAGCGGGAAAAATTCTCTTGTTAACAGTGAAAGTAGAAGTTATTAAATTTTTACTCCATTTTTCCATCAATAGGTGTCGCTACATCACTCCCCTACCAGTAACAAAGTTACGCTACTTTAAAAATGGTAGACGAATTAATATATCTATACATTTTTTTTTTTTCTTCTTCTAATGCAGCTGGCAAATAGACAGTGATCTTTTATGCCATAAGGGCTGCACCGATGTTACTCACTTTGCATTACCCAGATGGCGGGTGTAACTTGATGGTAAGCCGTGGACGCGGAGTAACAATGCCCCCGCAGAGCTCTACGATCCTATTAGGACCGGGACCTGCGGCTTAAAGTGGATTCCGAATCACTACAAACACCCATGGGCAACGCCGGGATCTGAACCCGATACTTGTGGTACCGAACGCCAGAGCGCTAGCCATTCGGCCATCAGGACCCTTATCTATACAAATAATAGCGAACAAATACACATTGATACAAATTTAAATTGCACAAAATAATTACAAATTCAATTACATTTAAACAATTACATACAATAAATCAAATCAATTTTTAAAATGGACATGGACGAATTATAATTTTGAAGAAAAGTCAATAATGTCATTGAAACGTACTGGAAGTTTTACTTGTCTTCCACAACATGTTGTTGTGTTTGGTTGTGCAACTTGCTGACTTGGTATAAATGTTTGCTCACTCGGCACAGATGTATGATCATGTGATGACGTTGGATTCAGAAGTTCATTGGGTTGTAACACATATGCCGGTTTTAATCTATCCACGGAAATATTAACTTGTTTATTTTTAGTTGATAGAAAAAAAGTTTTTCGGGGATCTTTGCAATACCAAATAAGGTCCTTCATATGGGGGTTCTAAAGGTTTCTTAACTCTGCCAATTCGCAGAAACACATGTGACCATGTGTACAAATCTTTTGGAGTGAAGATCTTTTGTTTACATTTGTTTTTGGATTGGTATGGTTTTAAGTCGGCCATCAGTTTTTGAAGATTGCTTACAAAATTATCATCAGATATTGGCAATCTGGATTCTTCAAAGGATTCGCCTGGTAATTTAATAGTTTTGCCATAAACCATTTCAGCTATTATATACTTATAGTCCTCATGTAGAGCAGCTCGCAAACCCATAAGAACCGTTGGTAATGTGTCCGTCCAACGAACGTTGTTATGACATCTAATAGCTGTTTTCAAGGTATGGTGAAGACGTTCAACTTTTCCATTACTCTGAGGATGGTAAGAAGACGTATGGTTTACTTTAACACCAAATAGCGCAACTAAACTTCGAAATAGCTCTGAAATAAATTGAGTGTCTCTGTCAGTAAACACAAGTAGGTACACCAAATCGGGTAATCCAATGCTCATGAAAAGCTTTTTCTATACTTTCTGCAGTGATATTTGATAACCGTACCACTTCCATCCAAGAGGTAAACCGATCAATACACGTCAAGCAGTATGTGTATTCATTAGAAGGTGAATAAGGTCCAATTAAATCTATATGAACGACACTAAATCTCTCCTCTGGTGCTTGAAATTGAGAATATTTTGATTTTGTATGTTTAGTTATGTTATTTTTCTGACAGTTGATGCAAGTTTGAGTCCTCTGTTTAACATCTTTTTTCATATTTGGCCAAATGAATCTTTTAGTTATTTCTTTTACAGAAGTTCGAATTCCAGAATGAGCTAAACTGTGAATTGTATTAAATATTGTCATTCGAAAATGTTTTGGTATGAATGGTCTGATACTGGAAGTAGAGGTATCACAATACAAGAGCTTTCCTGATGGCATTTGGTGTTCTTTAAAATGTAATGATTTGGAATGTAATTTCAATTGTTTCAGTTCATCATCATTAATTTGTGCATCTGCTATCAAGTCATAATCGACAATAGGTGAATCGATGTCCTCAATTCTAGACAGTCTGTCTGCTACCACATTGTTTCGACCACTGATATGGTATAGGTTAGTAGAGAATTGTGAGATATATTGTAGGTGTCTTAGTTGTCTGGCGGAGGCGTTATCATTGTTTTGCTTAAAAGCGAATGTTAACGGCTTATGATATAGTATAAATATCGAAATCTCGACCTTCAAGTAAATACTTAAAATGTTTAATGGAAGTATTTAATGGATCAAAAGTTCACGGTCGTAAACGCTGTAATTTTTCTGAGCATCATTAAGTTTTTAGAAAAATACAATTGGCTTCCATCCATTTGGTTCTTTTGTTGAATAACTGATCCAATAGTCCAATCAGATGCATTTGAGAAGTGCCAGAGGGTTTCCGAGTTGGGATATGCCATTAACACTATTTGAGCAACATCTTGATTCCATTTTTCAAAACTTTGTCTAGTTTCATCTGTCCATGGTAATTTGCGTCAATCTTTTGTAGATCCTTTCAAAAGTTCATGTAGAGGGGCTTGAGATTTTTTTGAGGAATTTTTTAAATAATTACGATGAAAAATTCATCATTCATAAGAAGGAATGTAATGGTGACACAGCCCCAAGTCCCAAGATATTCTATGATAGCTTTTATTTTTTGAGTTTGAGGTTGTGAGCTTTCCGCAGATATTTGGTAGCCTTTATTACAGGTACTCCCAAAACTGATAATATTAATCCGTAGACCATATTTATCTAAACGCTGGAAAACTATTTTAAGATGTGAACGAGTTCTTCCTCGCAAGAAGAGGCGATCAACACATCATCTAAGTATGGAAACACAAACCTGTGGAATTTAATTTATAAACCTCTGAAATCCAGAGCATTTTTGAGTCACTCGAAAACTCATCACATTGAATTGATAAAGTCCAAAATGATGATGGCAGTTTTTGCCTTATCTTCATTTGCTACGGAATGTGATAATATACGGTATTGTCTTCCATCCATTTGAATTTGCTGCCGAAAAATTAATGTCATAAAAAAGACTTCAATTGAAGTCAGTCTCAGAAATTGGTACAAATAATACAGTAAACCTTTAAAATCATATCCAGTCAAAACAAACATTCCGACTCTGACTAAACAATTAATTTCTTTTGTAAATAACTCTTGGTTTTATCATCTACTCATTCACGATTATAAACCATGACTACGTCGGCTCTCTTCCCACTAAAAAAAAAAAAAAAAAAAAAAAAAAAAATGCATTCGTGGCGTTTTTAATCTGGCTAAACAGTTGAATAAAAAGTCGTTTGTAACGTTCACTAGACATAACAAATGCTATTTCGTTCGGTGAGCGAAAAAAAGTAACATCGTTGCTATAAAGTCGGGGCGCATCTAAAAACCTACAAATAATTGTAGGCGATCTCCGTACAGATTTCCGATGAATGTGTGATAAGACAAGTTAAATGGTCAAAAGACACCGAGAGCCCAACACTGCACATCTAATGCTATTTTTCTCTCTCAACGAATTATTCCAGACTGGCAACTGGCGTACCTATGGGCATAGACCCCTTAACCGCCTAGTCTTAATTCATAGATATAATTTACGATTATTAATTGGATGCTTAATGTTAGTAATTTAAAAATAACAAGATAAAATTTTAAACTTAAATAAATGGTACTCAAAAAATATTTTAAAAAAATACTAAAAATAAATAAAAAAAATTTAAGTTTAATATCGGTACAATGAGGGACCCGTTGTCGATGCCACAAGACTACTAAAAAAGTAAACAAACTACTGAAAGGGTTATGCTGAACGGTGGGAGCCCGCAATGATGATTCAGAAAGCGAAGAATTAATACACACTCAAAAAAAAACAACAAATTCTTAACCGATTATTTTTTTTTTTTTTTTTTTTTTTTTTTTATATTTTATTCGAGTCTTTTATTTTATTTTACTTAAATTATTTTATTTTACTTAAAAAAAAAAAAGGGGTAAAAAATAAAATATAAACCTAACATGTTTACTAGTCGATAGAAAAGAATTATGGTGCACATCGTAGCATTAATAGCGAAAGGAGCCGAGTTCAGATTCGAAGCCTCAACCTGAATTATTCCAGAATTTCGAGGTTTTGTTTGGCGTGTCGCTCTACTGTCATCTCGTGCACCCAGAGTTTCGCGGAGAGTCGTTTCTTTTCCCCCACGAACCGAAACGCGACAGTTCGCCGACCCCACTCACTCCCTATTATTGTCCCCTTCTTCCAAACATTTCTCCGTTTCGAGTTTTTAATTTCTAAAAATGTCCTATTTTACCCTGCTGTGCTAATTTATATACACTCGTGCAGGTTTAGGGGCTCTGTCTCTAGCTCATCGCATCTAATTTACCGGAATTTCTTTACTAATCTAAAGACCTTTTTCATTAAATTTGTCCTGATTTATTTTTATTATTTTATCACGGTGATAATTCCTTTGCTATGTAGTTGTGTTCTACAACAGTCACTGACACAATATACACGCAATATGGTGGCAAGCTTATGAAACTATCGTTTTAAGACACCACAGCATATTATGCGTCCTACATACTCTATGTATAGATAAAGAGAGAAAAATTAAAGTATAATTTAAAAATATATATACTTAACTACTGAGGTATTCACATATTTTTATAGCGATTTTGAAAAAGTCTGTGTGAATATATATATATATAAAGATGAGAAAATTTTATTTCTATTATATTCTGTGTAATAGCTCTTTTGTTGAACTGTCCTATTGCATCTTGAGAAGCGAAGGGAAGGGGTTAGGTTAGTCGCTCTGCGGTCATCTTGTGCACACTTTGGGCTAAACAGACCGGAACCTACAGTTTAAAGTGGATTCCGAACCACTACAAACATCCACGCCACCGCCGGGACTTGAACACGAAACCTGTGGTACAGAGCGCTAGCCACTCGGCCATCAAGCCCCTTGAGGGAGAGGGTCTCTAATATATGACATCTGTAGGTAAAATGCTGCAAAAAGAAATAATTATAACAAATTAATTCAAGATGTCATCAATTTGTGTAATGCATTAAAAAATTTCAGCAACTTACGGTGCAATTAAATATGGAGCAAGAAAATATTTTGCATTAAAATATCATCAAATCAAATTTAAAAATGACAGTTCCATATTTTAGCAACTATTCAGGGTTTCAGTAAAACTCTTAAAAACTTTTAATGTAATGCCCTACTGGCAGATTTCGAGACAGGAAATCGTTTTCTTTTACGAGGTGGGGTTGTCAGCCCTACGCCCAACAGTCGTATTAAACAGAATCTATGGTTTAAAATGGATTCCGAATCGCAATGAACATTCATGCCACCGCCAGGATTCGAACCCGAAACTTGTGGTATTAGTCATTCGGCCATCAGGACCCCATAACCTTTGAATGGAATAATTAATATTCAAATCTAAATAGAGTGTTGTTTCACGAACTTTTGAGAAAATATGAAATTTAAATATCCGGTAAATTAAACAAACGAAAAAAAAAAAAAAAAAAATTGAAATTGGGTAGAAGTTGAGATTTATATTTAGTAATTTGTTCCCTGTTGCATTCTTTTATAAAACATTAATTTTAAAAATTTATAATTCATTTAATCGGTCATGAAATTAATTATATTTTTTCATGTTTATATTCAGAAAAAAAAAACTAATTAAGCTTATAAATATAGAAAAATAATTATTCATTGATCATTTTTGAAATATGAGCATCACCAACGAAATTCTAATAGTATATTTAAATAACGCACATAACTAATTTAGTTTACGAGAAATTTGTTTTATTTATTTTAATATTATGCATATCGTAAAATCAAAACTTAACGCGCATGAAGTAGTTCCCAAAAGTTAAAAATTTGTGTTATAAAGCGCACTGTCATGGCATTCAGTTCAGTTTTCCAGCATTTTTTCCTATTGTTTCCATGTGATCCTGAATAAAAACTGAACGATTTTTAAAAACATATTGACTCATTGTCCTTAAGCAAGCTCTTGGAAATTCAGGTGATGTCAATACAAAAAAATATGCTATTAAAAAAAAATTGCATCTTTCATACAAACATCATGTTAAAAGAGTGCATTGACTCAATTGCAATTCTTTCAAATTTTTTTAATTTTTATTATTATAGTTTGTATGTATAATATTGTGAACTGTACTGGTATTTTGTGAATGCTATTTACAGCTAAACTGCAAAAATCTTTGCAATTCTCATTGCTTTCATCTATCTTTATCAAAACGTTTTTTCAACGAATTCTATTTCAATTTCATTTTATATGTCTAATACAGGATTGTGATATTGGAAGGGGAAAATATATGCAGAATCTTTTAAGAAACTAAAATCGAAAATTATCCTTAATACATATTCGACTAATTTCCATTACTTCTGAATTTTGTGACGTCTTTTTTCAAATACATGAAATCAATTTCCTTGTTATAATTAAAATGATTGACTCATTAAAAATAATACATTCTGTGGCATGAGAAACAAAATCATAAGTATAAGCCTCTAGTGGCGTTAACTTCATACTTTAATTGAAAAGAATCTTAACATTATTGCCTTGTTGCAATGAAACTGAGATGGTTTAAAATACAGTTGGAAATGCGCAATGGTTTTTTAATTATTTATTTTTGCAATTCCTCGAAAACATGGAACACCAAAATTAAAAAAAAAAATTGCCTTAAAATGAAGTAGTATGGGTTCAGCCATGTTGGTAGCTTTTGAAATTCATTCGGTGAGTTTAGACATTAGAAAATAGGGCTTGCATGTAAAATTTTTAAAGTATGATAAATCAGAATTCGGGAAGAATTTTTTTGATGTTATAATTAGTATTATTAAGGTAAAAGGATGTGCATTCTACGGCGTAAAGTGGATTCCGAACCACTCCAAACATCCATGGCACCGCCGGGACTCGAACCCGAAACCTGTGCCATCGAGCGCCAGCCACTCGGTCCCACTTCTACTATCTATTCCTTTATATTATGCATTAATACATGATAATGTCCATTAAATGTATAGTGATTGTATAATAATGTTCACATAATAGACTTTTTCTCTAGTATGTTTGTTATTACACATATACAGTGACTCCCAAAAGTGTTCGTACACTTATGGTTTTCATTGAAATAGGGCTCTATCCGTTAATTAAAATTAATATTTCCGAATGGCTGTTTATTTATTAGATCTATAATCTATTCCTAACAAAGCTGCATGAAATATTTTTAAAACATACTAAAATTTTACTTTTAAGGAATCAATAATCAAAAAATTACAAACATTTTATCTCACAAAAGTCTTCGTACACTGAAATATTTTTGGCTAAAATCGAAATTAGAATGATCGTTTCCCGCTTTTTTTTTAATTTTTACATTGTGGTGGCATTTAAAAAATCGTTTGCTTTAATTTGTGTTTGTTTACTTCATGATATTCTATTTATTATTTAAAAATGGGTCGCAGTCGTAAAGAAATTACAAACAGCATTCGAAAATTGATACTTTTTCACCATAGTAGTGGTAAATCAATTCGAAATATTGCTAAAATAGTTAATTTATCCCATTCTGCAGTGCAGTATGTGATAAAACGTTTTAAAGAAGAAAATAGGATTGGAAACAAGGTAAGAAAAGGTCGACCAAGAAAGTTAACTAAACGTGATGACAGATTTATTATTAGAAAATTTGTGAAAAATCCACGTTTGAATGCTGTAAAAGTTTCTGCAGAATTTAATGAAAAGTTTTCTACTTCAATTTCACCTGAAACTGCCGACGAGTTCTCAGAAAAGATGCATTACATGGGCCCGTAAATTTTTTTTTTTTGTTAGTGCGAAAAACAGAAAGCTTTGGCTTTCATTCGTAAAATCAATGATAAATAAACCCGAAACTACTGGAATAAAGTCCTATTTGCTGACGAAAGCAAATTTAACATTTTTTGTTCCGATGGTCGAATAAGTGTATGGAGAAGAAAAATGAGGAACTTCATTCTAAGAACTTAGTTGGAACAGTTAAGCATGGCGGTGGAGGTGTTCTTGTGTGGGGGTGCATGGCAGCATCAGGACTAGGTAATTTGGTGTTTATTGATGGCATAATGAATCATTCTCTTTATTTAAATATTTTAAGAGACAATTTAAAATTATCAGGCCAAAATTTGGGTACTAGAAACAATTTTATTTTTTATCATGATAACGATCCTAAGCATACGGCTCTTAACGTTCGCCTGTGGTGTCTCTATAATTGTCCACAAGTTCCCACATCACCTCAGTCACCATATTTAAACCCCATAGAACATATTTGGAGAGAACTGGAGGTTAGAGTACGAAAACACAACATCAAAACGAAAAGCAAACTAAAAATAGTAATGATGGAAGAATGGATGAACATTGATACAGAAATTACACAAAAACTAGTAAAATCTATTTCCAGACGTTTAAAGGCTGTTGTGGATGCTAAAGGATATCCTACTAAATATTAATTTAACGAAAAACGAAAATATTTACTCATATGTAAAGATTTTTTTAAGTGCACGAAGACTTTTGTGAGATAAAGATTTTATCATTTTTTGATTACTAATTTCTTAAAAATAAACTTGCGCAAAATGGAAAAATTATTTCATGTCATTTTATTAAGAATAGATTATATATCTTATTATTAAAATCTCATTAAGAAAGTTTACTTTTAATTATTGGATAGAGATCTATTTTACTGAGAATCGTAAGTGTACGTACGAACGCTTTTGGGAGGCACTGTATAAGACTTCTTCGTTCCTAGTTTTCTTTCTATGATTTTCGTATTGCTGTGATGTGTTATATACAGTGGGCCACAAAATTGTGTATACACCTTAGAAACTTAGAAACTTTTTGCAATTACAAATTAAATATTGCTTTAAGATGATTGAATTTTTTACCTTATTTACTTTAGTCTATGCTTTACCGTACTATACTTATAAAATTGTTACGTTTATTTATTTTTTACGAAAATAAATAAAAGATCTGAGACGAGAGGAAAAAGAACACCACAAAAATAAGTATACACCTTTATTAATTTCCTTTTAACGTACAAATTAATATTTTGTTGCATAACCTTTTGCTTGAATTACAGCTTGTAATCTTCTGGACATAGATTCTACTAGTGTTTTAGTGGTTTCAACAGAAATTTTAGCCCATTCTTCTCTCAGAACCTTCTTGAGAACTTCCTTGCTTGTGATTTCGTGCTCATGTACAGCTTTCTGTAATTGCGACCACAAATTTTCGATGACGTTTAGGTCTGGAGACTGGACTGGAGTGTGTAATTGCTTCTTGCAATGGTACAGCAAGTATAACTGCACAATCTTCGCTGTATGCTTGGGGTCGTTGTCCTGCTGGAATATGAAGCTTGACCCAAGCCCCAACTTACTGGCACTTTTTTTCAAGTTATCATTTAAAATCCCCAAATATACATTTGTCCATAATACCATCAATAAAAGGAAGCTCTCCAACTCCTCCAGCCGACATACAACCCCAAACGAGGACAGATCCACCTCCGAACTTGACTGTCTTAATGGTGTTTTTAGGTGCCAGTGCTTTCCCAGCTTCTCTCCATATTTTAAATCGTCCATCGCTTCCGTAAAGATTAAACTTACTTTCATCAGAAAATATTACAGTGTTCCAGAAATAAATAGGCTTTAAACGATGTTCTTTGACGAAAATCACTCTCTTTTGTCTATTCACATACTTGATGAGTGGCTTTCGTATTGGTGTACGGCCATAAAACCCATAATGGTGAAGGGTACGTCGAATTGTTTCAACTGAGATCTTTTTCCCGATTGTAGAGGACATTGATAAAGCTGGTTTAGAGGCACTCACCCTCGGATCTTTCTTTACTGAGTGAATGATCTTCCTCTTCGCTGTAGTACTCAGTATTTCTTTACGTCCTCTTCCAGAAATATTGGCCACAGATCCAGTTTTTTTATACTTCTGTAGTATTTTTGGACACAACCATGAGTTACACCAAACGAAGCGATTTCTAGAAGAGATTTGCTCTCTTTCGACTATTTTACAACCAATAAACGCTCAGATTCAGTAGTTTCTCTACGAGAGCTCATTTTACGCTTTTTAATGAGAAAAAATACTATTTAAAAGCGTTGAAGTGCAATAGCACGTGTTATAAGCAGCAGCTACTCCTGAAACTCTTTAAAGAAAATTTGAAACTAAAAAAAGTGGTGGCATTAATTTACAAATATAAGAAGTGTATACTCAATTTTGTGGCATGGTTTTCTATCTTTTCTTGAATCGCTTAACTTTTTTCGTAATAAATAAGTTAACTATAGAATTGTGTTATTATAGGATGGTAAAGCAGAGGTTAAAGTATCTAGGATAAAAAAATTTATCTATTTAAATCAATATTTAATTTGTAATTGGAAGAAGTCTAAAAGTTTTAGAGGTGTATACTCAATTTTGTGGCTCACTGTATAAAGAAATGAAAATGTTCGTATTAGATAATTTGGGAGTTATTTTGGTGTGAAAGGCCCGCTTTACAGTGATAACATGCGACTTTCTGAAGTCGTATTTGTTTGCCGTACACTTTGACTGTCTAGATCAGCGTTATGCAAGACAAAGAGGTCGTTTCCTTTTGGAGTATACGTGCTGCAAAAATTGCCTCCATTCTACTCATTATTAAAATGAAAGAGAGAGTTGAAGTAGTTATAGAATTTGTAGCATTTTTCATATAAAAATAAAACAGTGACATCATTATTGAATGATAAGACGTATGTAAAGAAAACCCATATATAAGATAATGATTTATGAAATGTTGCAGCAAGCGAGAAAAAATAAGTTTAAAACGCAACTTTCACAGTTGTACTGCATTGCAAATGTTTCATACTAACACCAAAAAGATATTTAATACGCTGTTTAAAATCGATATTCTGTTTAAAAATCGTTATTGTATTTTATTTATTAATTTTTTTGCATATTTTTAACACGTCTCCAAATATTTGTGTAATTTGTTTTTATATACAACGCGGAATAAATGTGGTGATAAAGAGATCCTGCCGAAGCTTTCACTGCAAAAGGAAGAAATATTCTACAAAAATCAAAGTCTCTCCTATTGTCAATTATAAATGAATCCCTACTTCCGATACACACACGTGGTCTCCAAACGAAAGCGATTCTTGGAAGACGAAGTTGAAAATCGATGGAGAGCAATTTCTAGATTTTTTTTTCGCCCTAAAGACGACTTGAACTGAAGAGAACTTTTACTTGCTTTTCGAAAGCGAAGAAAAAAAAAAGGTAGATTTTTTTTTTTTTTTTTTTTTTTTTCGGAAAAGAAAAAAAGATCTAAGATCTAAATCTTTTCGAAGCAAGAAAATAAATAGTTATCTTCTATTAGTTATGTAAATTACATCTAAGAAATTTTTAAAAGACATGCGAGGCGTTGTTGTTGATTCCTTCAGATCAAAATATAGAGTAAATCTTTTTATCATCATGGGGAGGGGGAAGAGCATTGGTGATTGAAGTGTTTAAATTTTGGCCTGAATGCTTTCGTTTTCCGTTCTTTTTCAATTTTTTAATTCATGAGTTGTATTCATTTAGATATGTTGATACGTTATTTACAAATATAAGAAAATGCACAAATATATGTAGAGAAACAAGTTGTACAGGGAAACCACAAAAATTGAAAAGAAACTATTTATAATAACTACTAGGAAGTAAGAATGACATGAAAATTGTCTGTATATAACATTTCTTTATAATGCTGGGTTTTATTTTAACGCATGCCATTTTTATATCATTGTCTTTTCAACTGGGGGTCTGATGGCCAAGTGATTATCGCTCTGTGCCAAAGGTTTCGGGTTCGAATCCCGGTTGTGCCGTAGATGTTTGTAGTGGTTCCGAATCCACTTTAAACTGTAGGTACCGGTCTAATATGACTGTTGGACGTAGGACTAACAACACTATCCCGTAAAAAGACACCATCGCCTGTCTCGAAATCTGCCAGTAGGCAGATGGCCTTGGACCACCATGAGGCTGTTGCGCGAATGATGATGATTTCTTATCAACTGATTTATCATTTTGAAAAATTCTTTGTTCATTCTTTTGATTTTTCTGATGTTTTTACATTTTCCGTCGTTTTGTCTTTATATGCATAGATAAATAAGCCTCGCGTTTGTAGAGTTCTTCTCAAAGTTGTAAATGATTATTAAGTAATTATCACAGACTAGTTATCGTGTCAGGAGTTTACTTCTCATACCTCCTTTTACATTATTAAATATTTAAATCTCTACTGAGTATGAAATCATTATTATCAAATAATCAAATTAACACAACTGAGAAAAACTAGATAGATAGTTAAAGTGAGCAAAGTGCTCTCGAGATTTAATTTAAAATTGTATAATGTAGATTTTATTAATATTTGATCACATTGTTTAAAAAAAAAAAATCTAGAAATACTCCTGCTGGAATAGGAAATCTCTTCCTAGCTCAAGAAGAACGAAAGGAAGTTTCAGAAGAGACATGTTTATCTTACGGGTGGAATCGGATTTCTTTTTTTCGAGGATCGCAGATGTGTTGACTGTTTCAAGGTCACAAAAGAGCCTCCCAGAGAGCCTCGTTGTTTCGAGGGGGAGCCAGTTAGTTATATTCATCTGGAAGAGGGGGAACTATGTCTGTCAAATCTTTTCTTTTTTATTGTATTTTCAAGAATTTTTATAAACGTTTTAATATCCGAGTGATGAATTTCCGAATTTTTAAAATGTCTAAAAATAATTTACAGCTTCCCGAAAAATTAAAAAAAAATTATAGTTATAAAATAGGATTAAAATCAGTTTCATTCTATTAGAAATCTGTTTATCGCGTATTCTCAGTTTTATAATATTCATATATAACATCATAAAGCGCTCAATAAGTAATTAATGATAATATAATTTATAACATTCCAACAAATTAAAAGGCTTAAAATTTCAAAAAAAAAAAAAAAAAAAAAACACTTTTTGATTTTAGCGCTTTACATTTTATTAACTCTTTGTGTAATACACAAAATAATAATAATAAAATGCCCAACTGTCATCGTTCTTTTTAAATAATTAAAGTAATATATCCACTTTGTAAGCTTTTTGTTTGGAAAACAAATATATATCCTTGAAGACTAAATCGAAATTACGAGAAAAATTTTTTAACAATTTATTCAAGCAATTCTAATTATGAATTCAAATAAGAACAAGAACATAATATGGCATTTTTTTTCTTCGTTTTAACTCAACTTTGTCATAAAAAATTTATTTCATCTATCATTAAATAGAACTTCGTTCTTTTTGGGGATTCACGATTAAGTAAAGTTTCTGAGAAAAAATTAAAAGACTTTTTATTTATTTATTTGTTTCAATTTTTTTTTTTAAATAATTTTTGAACAATAGGATATAAAACACATGTTCCCACATTTATTTTTAGTTCTAAAACCTTACATCAAAAGTTAACAGACTCGTAGTGGGCCAAGGCCATCTGCCTACCGGCAGATTTAGAGACAGGAGATGTTATCTTTTTACAGGGTAGGATACGTTAGCCCAATGCTTTACGGTCATTTTAGACCGGGACCTACGATTTAAAGTGGATTCCGAACCACTACAAACATCCATGGCACCACGGGCACTCGAACCCGAAGCCTGTGGCACCGAGCGCTAGTAATTCGGTCATCAGCCCCATATACTTTATTACACGCAAGAAAATGCATTTTTAAGTTCACAGTCGCTTTTCAGAAATTAATAGAAATTGTTATACACTTAGTCACAAAAGTAAGTATGCAACTCATAGCTTAAGTGAAAAAGCTCTAGTTCTCAAATAAATATAAGAAAAATATTATTTTGGAGAGTGTTGTTTATAGCTTCTGATTCATGTCATAAAGTAATGAAAAATAAACCAAATCATTATATTTTAAAAAACTTTAAGAGTAATTTTGTTAACTACCAGTAGAAATTTAAATCACAAAAGTATATATATACTCTGAATTTTTGACTTTTAAATAGGCTAAATGAAACTTCTCGAGTGATTTTTCGTATTTCAGTGATAAGTTTAGAAGTTCTGCTACAAAGCTTGTAAGTTTGAGCTTTAAGTACATCAACAATTCACCAATGGCTCCACGTGGAAAAGAATTATCAAAAGATCTAAAGAATGCAATAATAAAGCTCTATAAGGAAAGCAAGTCCCAAAGACAAATCGCTAAAATCATAGGCAAAAGTCCTGCAACAGTGCAAAAATCATATAAAAGTTCCAGGCTGAGGGAAATACTCTAAACAAGCCAAGAACATGACAGCCGCCTATTTTGACGGATAGAGAAAGGAGAATTATTGTTGGAAATGTGAAAAAAATCCGACAATTAGCGCACCAAAATTGACAAATATGAAAAACAATTTTGCGAAGTCATGCAATCCTGAAACAATTCGCCGTGTGTTACGGAAGGCAGGATACCATGGTCGAAATATGCGAAGAAAACCATTTGTTAGCAAAGTGAATCGCAAAAAGAGAATAGATTTTGCAAAAGAAAATGTAAAGCAGGACACAAATTTTTTGAATTCCGTGATTTTTTCGGATGAAAGTAAATTCAACATCCACGGGTCAGATGGACACCAAAAAGTTTGGAAGAAAGCAAATGCAGCTCTAGAACCAAAGAACATGAGAGGAACTGCAAAACACGGTGGTGGTTCAATTATGGTTTGGGGTTGCATGGCAGCAACTGGAGTAGGAAATTTAGTTATAATCGACGGAATAATGAATCAATATAGCTATTTGAATATTTTAAAGAATAATCTAAGCCAAAGTGCTTCTAAATTGGGACTCGATGGATCCTTCACTTTTCAACAAGATAATGATCCCAAACATACTGCTCGGGTTGTTCGGGAATGGCTGCTATATCACGTGCGAAAACAGCTAAAAACCCCACCGCAATCACCTGATCTTAATCCCATTGAACACTTGTGGGAATATCTCGATTGCCAAATTAGAAAGCAATAGATCAAAACTAAGAATGATCTAAAAAAAAAAGCCCTTTTGGAGGAGTGGCAGAAAATACCATCTTCTGTCAATCAAAATTTAATAAAATCAGTGTCATCTAGATTGAGAGCTGTTATAAAGGCCAAAGGCTATCCAACAAATTACTAACTTTTTTTTTTTTTTGAAAAACTGTAAAATTTGCAATATTAATGTCTTTGTTTTTGTTTGCATACTTACTTTTATGATGTAAATTACATCCTATTTTAAGTTAAGCTAATCTTACTAATTAAATATTTGTATTTTTTAATTACTTTTCATTTTGATATTAAGCTCGATTTTGCTGTAATCGAAATAAATCGTTAATTTGAAAACTCTTAATATTGTAGGTCTTTTTTTTTCCTAGGACATCGTCACATACACTCTGCATACTTACTTTTGTGACTAAGTGTATGTTTTCGCAAGGTTTCTCGAAATTGCCATGAATAGATTCATTAAAATTACAAAAAAATGGCAATTAAGCAGTCTTCATACAGGCGTCATACAAAAAATACTTCGGTTAATCTTGATACTTATTTTTAGCAATTTCAATTGGTAAAATTAAAAATATTTTTCCTGAATTGAAAACCACTATCTGAATTTTGACCCTCACATTTTCAGCTCTTTTTATTGCAAATTTATTTCTTATCACTTTAAATGTATGAGTTTTTCAAGAATCAATCGAATTGCATTTTTTGTTTCAAACGTTAAGACTTTGAATCTTTCAAGCAATACGTTTCTTTAATTTTACCATCGTTCTTCGGTGTGTTTAAGAAAAATGACATATATGTAAAATTAATTTACAAAATTAAAAAAAAAAAAATAATTTAGTAGCGATTTTTTTATTGTTTAATTATGCTCTTAAAAATATTTTTGAAACATATTTAATGTATGTTTTGATAAGAAAAAGTGACATATATTTTTAAAAATTTCTTAATCGGAAATATTTGTATTAATGGAGATGGAGAGCATATTTTAGTGAAATTTGTTAAGTGTACAAATATTTTGGGAGTCACTGTATATGAAATGATTTCTATTTGTAGAGTGAAACAAAAAATAACTTAATTCATAACTGCGTTTTGATTGGTTGAATTATTATTATTATTTTTATTTATTTATTTTTTACTATATAAAAAAATCAAATTATTTTGCATTCAGAATTTCGTTTTTTGCATAAGAAAGGAATTGAAATAGCAGTTTTTCAAAAATATTAATCTGATCATTATTAGCTTATATCACAAAAAATATTTTTAAATCAAGCTTTAATCGTATTGATTTTAAAAAATTGTTTAATATTTCATTTTTAATATTTAAAAAACACGAAGTTTACTTTAAAATAATAAGTCGAGTTTCCATTACAAATTAGAGCAATTGGGTTTCAATTAATTACGCCTAATCGCTCCAATTTTTCGAATTACAAGTAAAAGAATCATTGGTGTAAAAAAAAAAATCCTTAATTAAAAGTAGTGAGGAAACAAATGTCAAGAAATTGCTACTCTGATAGAAAAGCCAGTAATTAAAAATGATTATTACACTTTCTCTTTTCTTCTATTTAGAAATGTTTAATTTCTAACTTCCTGGTTGCAGCTGTATAGATACAGGGACTACATTTCCGAACGGCCGGGCACATGAAAACAATTTCGAGGTCATCAATCGATTGAAACTGCTTCGTTCGTTTTGCGTATTTGGTCTAATTTCTGCATTCAATAGAGTTTTCTGTTTAAAAAAAAAAAAAAAAGAGGGAGAATTGTGTTCTTTAGCCATCTCTGTAATGGCAAAAATACTAATAAAAATAATGTATAGTAGAAAGGGGATTTTAACATAAGAATTTTTTAAAAAAAGTTGTATAGAAAGTTTATTACTTATATTTATTAAAGAACTAATATTGAAATTAACCCAGTTAATGATTATATAGTAAATGTATTATTTTTTAATAAACGTCTTAAAAACTATCACGATAAATTTTCTCATTATTTCACAACTAAAAGTTTAAAAATTTTATGATTTTTCCTCCCGAGGTTTTAAAAAATCGTTTTTACAACTTGTATCGATTTATCGTGTTTTTATTTTGCCGAGCAAACGAGCGGCTACGGGGCCTGAATGGCCGAGTGGCTAGCGCTCTGGCGCTCGGTACCACAGGTTTCGGGTTCGAGTCCCGGCGGTGCCATGGATATTTGTAGTGGTTCGGAATCCACTTTAAACCGTAGGTCCCGGTCTAACACGATCGTAGAGCGTTGTGGAGAGTGACATATTAAAAATAAGGAAAAACTAACTGTTCATATGTATAGTGATTAGGGGATTGTAGTCCTTGTTGCTTCACATCCCCATATATCACTTCATTCATCATCGAGCAGCTATTATTATTACAGTTATTATTAAGTTCAAGCATACTAGCATAGTACGCTCACAATAAATAAAAATGAACTCGGAAAAATTATCCAACATTCATTTATTTTATTTCTTTATAGATAGTAAAATTTAAATAAGATATAGTAAAAAAGTGAATCGAAAATTTGACACATATTATTATATTACTGTTTGGTTCGCATTCGCCTGGTGCAAATTGATTATTTAAATAGATACCATGAATCGATTTTTTTAAATTGAAGCTGAAAAATATTGATCGCCAATGTGTGTGTGTGTTGATCCAATCAGGCAATATCTTTTTAATGTATTATTTAGCAACAATCTCGTTTACATTGTTCAATAGAATTTAAAAATGCAACATGCTTTTGGCATACTTTTAAAAAAAAAAAAAAATGCAAAGCACTTTAAAAATTCGTGGGCAAAAGCGCTCCACCCTGGTAATGAATTCTAATGCAAAGCAATATTTTTTCATATCATCTCCAAGTGAGTAAAACCATGGCACAAAAGTTATAATACACCGAGACATTGTCGAATTAATTAATGAATAAAATTATCATTTGTCACTTTCTTTTTATTATTGCATTTTGTTGACCTTTAAATGATCCTTTGGCTTTATCTTTGCCTAATTAACTTCGTTATATTATATTCATCATCATCATCATCATTGGCGCAACAGCCATTTGTGGGCCAAGGCCGTCTACCTACTGATAGATTTGGAGACGAGAGATGATGAGATCCCAACGCTCAGCAGTCGCTCGCTAGTCAGCCTCCCTCCCCCTCAAGGAGTGTTCTACGGTAGCTTACCTCCTCCGACCCCTGCTATGATGTGCAAATTCCTATGCAACATAAACCTGTGACACCAAAAGCCGTTCTTTTTTAGTTAGCAAATGTATTTAACTTTTACTTTTTAAATTGTAATATCTTTAATTATCATCATTATTCTTTTATTTAAATATCTTTATTACTACCATTAAATCTAAAAATCCTATTTTTCTCTAGTATTTTTATGATGGCATGTGCAATGGACCATTACTTATTTCTTCGTACCTAAATTAAATTAAATTTAAAATTTTTAAATTCATAATATTAAGTTTATCATTTAATCTTTATTTATTTTTATTCCTTTTTTCCAGTTTTTACTCTAGTAATTATATAATGTTTCTAATTAATGTATTAAAAACTTGACAACAAAAAAAAAAAACGTCAGGTCTTGATCTCATCTTTAATAAAAGGATAAAAAGTCTCCCTACAACATGTATTTCCAATCTGAGAAAGCTGCAAGTTTATCAAAATAAAAGACAGTGATTTCGTAAACGCTCATTGGTTTGTTCGAAGGAAAATTATCCATAATGACCTGAAAATAGACGCAATCCTAGATTACGTTAAATCGTATTCCAAACGAACTACTTCAGGCAATCCCAGTTTCTGATACAGCTGAGCGAAGCTCACACAAAAAAAGACCTCAAGCAATTCTAACTGAAGAATTCGACTCCTTTCCGAAAGTTAACGAAGGTTGTCTGACCGTCTTCCGTTTTGAACTGGAGCTGCTAAAAATAGACTGAAAAGGAACCGCTATTCCCCCTCCCCCTCGGGGAGGGTTCTTGGAAGCTTTCTCCCCCATCCCTACTACATTGTGCAAATTCCTACTAATCGTAAACCTGTGACACCAAAAGGCCGTTCTTTCTCGTTTTACTCTTAGCTAGCTAATGTATTTTACTGTTTACTTATTTAAATTCTTAATATTTTTAGTTATCATTTCTTATTATTTTAAACTTAAATTATACCTTAATGTTTTAAATTTTTACCTTTTCTAGTACTTTTACGATGTGCAATGGACCCCTAATTATTTTTGTGTACCTTGAATCCAATTAAGTTAAATTAATTTTAATTCTAGATTTTTTTTTTTTTTTCTTATTTTTATTTCCCTTTTCCAGAGTTTTACTCCAGTAATTATATCATGTTTTAAATTAATTAATTTTTATTTTAAACTTCTAGTGCTGCACTTTCTTCTTTTTTTTTATTGCTTTTAAAGATATGGAGTTTTAGTGACAGTTAAGTTGCAAAGGTACTCCTTGAAGAAATGTCCATTGCCTCGTAGTCGTTAGGAAACAACGAACAGCATTTTAAAAATTTATTAATTTTCATCATAGTAATGAAAAATCAGTTCGAAATATCCTTAAATTACAAAATTTTTCTCATTATATAATGTGGTGATAAAATGTTAAAAAAATATGGTAAGAAATTATCTTCACTCAAAATTAACTCAATGTGATCAGAGATTTATAGTATATTTAGAAAAATTGTGAAAAGTCGACATTTAATGTCTTGGGTCTTTCCTTTGCGAAGAAATTTATTTGCAGATGAAAGCATTTAACATGTTTGGTTATCGGTTTAATTTTTAATGGAGGTCAGACTTATGTAATTTGGCATTTACTGATGGCATAATCAATCATAAAAACACTACCTCAATCGCCAGACTT
>BPLR01007493.1:0-55377 GCA_021605095.1 Caerostris extrusa
TAACAGTTTTGAGTTTGTTTCTAGAGTTATTAGAAGTTGAGATTACACTTGTTTACTCACGAGCTAGATAGAAAAATAGAATTCAGGCATTCAACATTCTCAAGCAATTCAATTCCTGCATGTTTGCACAGCTCTAGATAACAGCAGGCGCTAGCGTTTTTCTGTGAATTTTATGGTATTTCAAATTTAATAAGTTTTGAATGATGCTATGGTGCATTTAATTAAAAGAGTTTTGTATTTAGATTCATTGAGAGGTGAGTTATCGGCTTTTATATAAAAACATGAACTTTTGTATTTTTGCCTCTCAATTACTGGATGGGCTGTAACTCAGTTGTACTACAGATTGGTTTTTCACTTACGGTCATTTTTTTGCAAACTTTTAGGCTAAGAAATAGAATTGGAACTATAGTTTAAAGTGGATTCAAAACCACTCACAAACATTTCATGCCACTTCCCGCAACCATTTCGAACCTGAAGTCTGCGGCGAAGGCAAAAAATTGACAATTGGCCATCTAATAATGGCCATTTGGCTAATCTAATGAGGTTGAAATCTGAATCTAAGTCTATAGTGGGTCTAAATCTAATATGAGGATAAATAAGTTTATATGCGTGGTCTCGGGGTTATGATACATTTACAAAGTGGCCCACAAGATCATTTGGGTTGGCCACTCTTGGTTTAAATATCAAATAAAATTAATGACAAGTCCTTTTCTTGTATACATTTGTATTTAACTTCACGACTGTACCAATATTACCCAAACGTCATTAAAATCAAGAGGCAATAAATATTTTTCTACTGCAGTACGGCTTTCAACCATTTCCTCTCCATCACCAATTAAAATGAGAGTTTTGAAGTGAAACAGCCCAGGGAGACATTTCGCTTTTAAAATTTTTCTCCGGCTGTCAATCGAGAGAGCCCAGCTCGAAATAAAAAGGGCTCAAACGTCCGGATGGCATTCCTCCGAAGATCTCGGAGATCTTTTTCAAAAACCACGAATCTAACAGGCGCCTTCTCTTGCTCGAGACATCACGACATGCGGTTTCCTTTTTTGAAATGGACATTTCTTTCTATCATTATTATTTTACCACTCTAAAAGCTGTCTCTTAAAACTCTTCGCTTAACAGGAGTTCAACAGTCTCGTTTGCCAGGTGTGGGGGGGTTCTGAAGAATATTCTGCTAAAGATGTTTCATTTTAAAGTTTTCTTTTCAAGAAGCGAAACCTAACTGCATTGGTTTGGTCATATTTGAAGAGTTTAACTTGTAAAACTGCTTTATTGGAACCGATTAAACTCCGTACCCTATGCGATTTAAAGTACTCTGTACCAATCACATTTAAAAACACGATTTTCTTCAAAAAAAATCAAAAATTTTTAATTTATATAAAAACATGAATCTTGTATTTTTTGCTCTCAATTACTGGATGGGCTGTAACTCAGTTGTACTACAGATTGGTTTTTCACTCTACGGTCATTTTTTGCAAACTTTAGGCTAAATAAATTGGAACTATAGTTTAAAGTGGATTCAAAACCACTCACAAACATTTTCATGCCACCGCAACCATTCGAACCTGAAGTCTGCGGTACCCAAAGGCAGAGAGTTAGCCAATTGGCCATCTAATAATGGCCATTTGCTAATCTAATGAGGGGTTGAAATCTGAATCTAAGTCTATAGTGGGTCTAAATCTAATATGAGGATAAATAAGTTTATATGCGGTCTCGGGGTTATGATACATTTACAAAGTGGCCCACAAGATCATTTGGGTTGGCCACTCTTGGTTTAAATATCAAAATAAAATTAATGACAAGTCCTTTTCTTGTATACATTTGTATTTAACTTCACGACTGTGCCAATATTACCCAAACGTCATTAAAATCAAGAGGCAATAAATATTTTTTACTGCAGTACGGCTTTCAACCATTTCCTCTCCATCACCAATTAAAATGAGAGTTTTGAAAGTGAAACAGCCCAGGGAGACATTTCGCTTTTAAAATTTTCTCCGGCTGTCAATCGAGAGCCCAGCTTCGAAATAAAAAGGGCTCAAACGTCCGGAACATTTCTCGAAGATCTCGGAGATCTTTTTCCAAAAACACGAAAAGATCTAACAGGCGCCTTCTCTTGCTCGAGACATCACGACATGCGGTTTCCTTTTTTTTGAAATGGACATTTCTTTTTCTATCATTATTATTTTACCACTCTAAAAGCTGTCTCTTAAAACTCTTCGCTTAACAGGAGTTCCAACAGTCTCGTTGGGGGTGTGGGGGGTTCTGGAAGAATTTTTCTGCTAAAGATGTTTCATTTTAAAAGTTTTCTTTTCAAGCGAAACCTAACTGCATTGGTTTGGTCATATTTGAAGAAGTTTAACTTGTAAAACTGCAAATATTTTTATTGGAACCGATTAAACTCCGTACCCTATGCGATTTAAAGTACTCTGTACCAATCACATTTAAAACACGATTTTCTTCATTTATGTTTTGAAAAAAAATCAAAAATTTTTAATTTATATATAAAAACATGAATCTTGTATTTTTTGCTCTCAATTACTGGATGGGCTGTAACTCAGTTGTACTACAGATTGGTTTTTCACTCTACGGTCATTTTTTGCAAACTTTAGGCTAAATAGAATTGGAACTATAGTTTAAAGTGGATTCAAAACCACTCACAAGCATTTCATGCCACCGCAACCATTCGAACCTGAAGTCTGCGGTACCAAAAGGCCAGAGAGTTAGCCAATTGGCCATCTAATGGCCATTTGGCTAATCTAATGAGGGTTGAAATCTGAATCTAAGTCTATAGTGGGTCTAAATCTAATATGAGGATAAATAAGTTTATATGCAGTCTCGGGGTTATGATACATTTACAAAGTGGCCCACAAGATCATTTGGGTTGGCCACTCTTGGTTTAAATATCAAAAATAAAATTAATGACAAGTCCTTTTCTTGTATACATTTGTATTTAACTTCACGACTGTACCAATATTACCCAAACGTCATTAAAATCAGAGGCAATAAATATTTTTCTACTGCAGTACGGCTTTCAACCATTTCCTCTCCATCACCAATTAAAATGAGAGTTTTGAAGTGAAACAGCCCAGGGAGACATTTCGCTTTTAAAATTTTCTCCGGCTGCTGTCAATCGAGAGAGCCCAGCTTCGAAATAAAAAGGGCTCAAACGTCCGGAACATTTCTCGAAGATCTCGGAGATCTTTTTCCAAAAACACGAATCTAACAGGCGCCTTCTCTTGCTCGAGACATCACGACATGCGGTTTCCTTTTTTTTGAAATGGACATTTCTTTCTATCATTATTATTTTACCAGCACTCTAAAAGCTGTCTCTTAAAACTCTTCGCTTAACAGGAGTTCCAACAGTCTCGTTGGGGGTGTGGGGGGGGTTCTGGAAGAATATTCTGCTAAAGATGTTTCATTTTAAAAGTTTTCTTTTCAAGCGAAACCTAACTGCATTGGTTTGCTGTCATATTTGAAGAAGTTTAACTTGTAAAACTGCTTTATTGGAACCGATTAAACTCCGTACCCTATGCGATTTAAAGTACTCTGTACCAATCACATTTAAAACACGATTTTTTCTTCACAAAAAAATCAAAAATTTTTAATTTATTTTTCTTAAATATTTGTAGCGGACGATAACAGTTTTGAGTTTTGTTTCTAGAGTTATTAGACTTTTTGAGAGGATATTCAAAAACTTTCAATACAATTCTGTGTTTTTTGCTACACCGCACTATGATAACAGTCATATTTGTTATAAGCATTTTTAGAATATTATGACATTTCAACTTTATATTTTGAATGATGCTATGTATGCTTTTAATTAAAGGTTTTCAATATATTCATTGAAAGATGAGCTATTGCCATTTTATTAAAAACATGATCCTTGTATTTTTTTATTTCAATGGCTCGATGGCCTGACACTCAGCTGTACTACAGGATAGTATGAATGTTTAATTTTAATGCATGCAAAATCCATAAATGCCAACATGTGTGGAGACAATGTGACATGTTTCTCGTATTTTCTAGTGAGGAATGTTTAAGTAATATCAAAAAATACACTTTTTTTGTGAAATTCTTCGTCTGTCAATTTTTAAAAACCTATTTTAGCAATAGCATCAAAAAAAATTTCATTACATATTAGTTAAATATTTTTTACTCTGGATGCTGGTCAATTTAACGAGTGAATACAAGATTCTTTTGAAATAATAAAAGAAGATGTTGTTTTCAAAGGCTTGTCCCTCTGACTTAAGAGACTCGCCACTTGAACAGCAGATCTGTAGCAGATTTAATGTTAGCTGGACTGCACCACAAGAGGTTTTGCTTCGCTGCAACACCATTAATCACCAACAATTCAAAACAACCCCTAAGGATAACATCTGACCCAGAGTAGTATGAAATCACAGTGGTACATCGATAAGTCTACTTTGGAATAAGTCCTATATATTCCTATTTTGCACAACTTGATGTACAGTTTTGTTGTTGTTTTTGTACACCATCTTTGTTGGATAATCGTTGGATCGAAATCTTGTCAAATTGATGGAAGTCAAAACCGTCGTAGAAAAGTGCCACTTTTGCAAAGAAGCACAAACCAGTCGTAATATCATTTTTCGAAGGACCAGACAATGTCATTGTCCGAAACATCGCAAAAAGGAGAATATATTTCTGTGTACAAATTTTTTAATCAATGTCAAATCAACCAGATCCAAGTAATGAAGAAGACAGAAAAAAAAAAATTAAACTTGGTATCAATTTTCATTTTTATATTTCAAGCAAACTGCTTTCTAACTGCAAGAAAGTAAATTAATACGATTTATGTGATTTCAAGCTCCAATGAATCGATTTTTTTTAAAATTATTTCATTAAAAAGATGAATAAAATTATATGAGATTTGAACAATTTTGAATAGTTGAAATTTGAAAAATTACATTACCGTACCCTATGCGAAATTTTTACTTCATATGTGTATACATAAAGAGCAAAAAAAAATCGATACAAAAATCAAAAATGGAATTATTTTTTCTTAAATGAACTGAAAATAAGACCAGTTTGCACCACAAAATTCACAATTATGTTCTCTCTATGGTAGACATAATATGCTGAATAGAAATACAATGAAAATTATAATAAATATGTGCAATACATGACTACATTCATACCCCTCAATAAAGCAAAAGGCAAGAAGGAAATTTTCAAGATCCTATGTGCTCAAAGGGTACAGGAACGAATCAATCATTAAAAAATTCAAATATCAAAAGAGTGAACGAATAAAAAGGCATTGGCAAATAAAAATATAAATGGCAGATATTGGTAAAAATCGTATTTTTACTTTCTTGCCAACCCTGTATTTATATATATTAGGATACTAACCCGTGTTTTAATCATTTTATATAGCCTCATTAATAAATAATAGGCCAATAATAATAAGACTTTTGTCATGGGGGCAGAGTAATCATTTACCATCAGATTATTTCATTTCACAAAATTCGTTTTATGCAAGTCCAAGAATTTGGAATGATTAAAACTATAACTAATCTTATAATTTTATTCCTTTCATTGTTCTTATTCCATTCCATTCTCATTCAGATTTATTATTTCATTCAATTCCGTACATTGTTCTTTCTTTCTCGGGCCCGATGTGTGGATATTCCGGTTAGCAGATTAGTCGTGAATATCCTTAACACAGAGGCGTTCTCATTTTGCATATCAACTTTCAGAATAGTACGGTTGAAGAAGTAATACAAAAAACTTTCCCCTGCCACTTTATTACAAGAACGCTATCGCTTGCTATACGATCCTAACATGAATTTGAATAACTCTAAAGTCATATTTTATTTGCGATATCTAAAAGAAAGAATCAAAACTGCTGCATTACTTTTTCATTCTCTAAAAATCACCCGAAAGCTCCGCGAATGGAAACAAAAACCGCCCAAAGCACACCGCGAGTTGTCAAGTTAAAATATGGCGTCACTATTCCAGCTCGGTCATTTGGCATAAAGCATCAGAAGAAGGTGTTATTTCGGCGGAATTTATGTAGGACGCTTCTCTGGGCTTTAGAACAATATGAATTTCGTAAAAGCACATTTCGCTATTTATAATGCACAACAAACTCGCCGGTGGAGAGAGATAGAAAATATTTTACAAAAGAAACATTTTTCAATGATGCATATATTTTTTTTTTTTTTTGTATCAGTGTTAAGTCAAAGTTGAATTTGGAAACAGAAATAGAGTACTGGGAACTAAAAGGAAGATTTTTCAATGTGTCGTTCTCTTTCTTTTTCGCTTTATTGGCTGAAAAGTGTTTATTATTATTTTTTTTTTTCCTCTTTAAAAGATTTTTTCATTATCGCATGACCAAAGTATTATCTAAAAATAGTAGTAGAAAATTAGTGAATGAGTCACCCATTTAAAAATAATTTTGATTTTTGTAAGACGAAGAATTATTTTTGTTCAATGCAGCTGGCTAACGCTTAGACAGTTGTCTTGAATATCAATAAAAAAAGCGCTGCACCGACGTTACTCACTTAGCACTACCCAGCAGGTGCGTGTAACTTGAAGATAAGCTACGGACGTGGAATAACAATACCCCACAAAAAGCTCTACAATCCTGTTAGACCGGGAACTACGGTTTTAAAATTGATTCAAACATCCATGGCGCCGACGAGTCGAACCCGAAACCTGGGGCACCGAATGTCAGAGCGTTAGTCACTTGGCCGTCAGGGTCAGAAATACGAGAGAGCAGGTTCCACCGAGATTTAACTCTGATCATTGGATTGAAGAATTCAAAATGCTAACCATCATAACATGGAATTACAATGAATAATTAAGCCAATAATAATATGAGTTTAGCCATGGTAACAAGAGTAACAATTTACGCATTATTTGATACAGAAAAAATTAGTTTTTTGTAAGTCCAAGCATTTGGAACGGATTAAAAACTATAACGACGTTAAAACCAATGTTCTTTTTTATTTCCTGTTCTCTTTGGACATTCCGGTTAACAGACTTGTCATGAACATCTCTAACGCAGAGGTATTCTGCTTTTTGCATATCAAGCTCAGAATAGTACGTTTGAAAACATAATAAATAAAAAAAAAAAAATCCTCTATAGCATCATTACAGAAATGCGATCGCTTGCTGTACTATCCTGACATGAATTTGAATAATTCTTAAGTCATATTTTGTTTGCGATCTAAGAAAGAAAGAAAGAATCAAAACTGCCGCATTACTTTTTCATTCCTCTAAAAATCACCCAAAAGCTCCGCGAATGGAAACAAAAAACATCCCAAAGCACACCGCGAGTTGTCAAGTTAAAATATGGCGTCACTATTCCAGCTCGGTCATTACGGCATAAAGCATTAGAAGAAGGTGTCATTTTGGCCCGGAATTTATGTGAGATGCGTTACTGGAGGCTTTAGAACAACATGAATTTCGTAAAAGCACATTTCGCTATTTATAATATACAACAACAAACTCGCCGGTGGGCGAGAGATAGAAAATATTTTATAAAACATTTTTCAATAATGGTTTTTTTTTTTTATCAATGTTGAGTCAAAGTTGAATTTGGAAACAGGAATAGAGCACTAGGAAGTAAGGGGAATTTTTCAATGTGTCGTTCGCTCTCTTTTTCGTATTGGTTGATAGAAGTTTTTTTTTTTTTATTATTATTGTTATTTTTTTCGTTTGTAAAAAGTTTCTTTTGTAATGCTGAAAAAATCTTGAAAAGTTGTATTACAAGACAAAGCATTATCTAACAATTTATGAATTAAAAATTGCGTAAATTTAGTGGATGGGTGACTCATTAAAATTAATTTCGATTTTTTTAGACAAAGAACTTGCTTGTATTTTTTGATTATCAAAAGTACTTACATAATCTTCAAAATCTAATTTCAAAACATTACAAAAACCACTTCAATACATTTTACTACTGTGTCAAAAAAAAAATAAGAAGTTAAATTAATTGAGCAAGAAACTATATATATTATATTTGTTTGCAGAAACGTATAGAATGTTGCACAAGGCATTCGGTGGCATTCCTATATCGTAAAGAAATGTTTACAAGTGGTATGCTAAATAGTTCAAAGAAGGCTAAAGAAAGCGTTGAAGACGAAAAGACCTCTGGTCGACCCTCAACTTCAACTGACGAACTTTTGATACTTTCAAACATTCGATTTACAATGAGACCTTGCTGCTGATGTCGGAATTTCAAAATTCCATTTTTAGAAGATGTTTTGGGCCTCAAACGCGTTAAATCTAAATTTGTACCGAACACAATAAATGCGCCAATTCCCACTGAATTGATTCTTCGTGACTTTTTCGCGAAAAATGGAAACCTATATCGTTTCACAACCCCCGTATTCTCACCCTACGACTTCTGGCTATTCCCTAAATTCAAAGACCACTCTGGGGACACCGTTTTGAGTCGATTGAAGAAATTCAAAATGAATCGTAGCGCTCTTGAAGGCCATCCATACCGATGTCTTTTTTAGCGTGCATTGAGGATTGAAAAAAAGTTGGCTTAAGTGCATTTTGTACGGAGGGGATTACTTTGAAGGAGATGAAATAAATGTGGAAGAGTAAATAAAGAGTTTAAAAAAAATTGCCCATACTTTTTGGGCACAGTTGTAAAACATATACAAACACCATACATACAAAGCCCCTTATCTAATTTTCCTTAATTATAATGGTTGCTTAGCATCCACTCTCCCTACTCTGGCGTCACACTATCCAGCAGTTGTTGCGATATGAGAATCATTACAATCAGCATCTGTTTCAGTAATTGGGTGTTGTCCGGCGAATAGAATAGTGCCGAAAGGCATATCCCCCAAAGCATCCCACACATGTTTTACCTGATTGAAATTAGAGGAATTCGCCCGCTAACTAAACGCATTTTAGTGATAACTCCACATTCAGAAGCTCCCCAATAGCAGGAGTTTGATGCGGCCTGGAGTTATCGTCAAAAGCTCAGCACCAATAGCAAAAGCACTTAAAAGGAACAGTTGATGACAATACTGAACTCCTGTAGCAGTACCTCCATTTTCTTTAATATTATTTTTGTCCATCACAATTTTTTTATGGGGAAACATCCATAACATAGGTATGGCAGCCGGTACAGAATTTGAACGTTATTTTGCCACGGCCAATGTGGAATGTTTATAAATACTGTACATAGGACCTAAAGGCCAAGTGACTAAAGCTCTAGCGTTCGGTGCCGCGGCTTTCGAGACTCGGCGATGCCATTGATGTTTGTTGGGCTTCGGAACCCCTTTTAGACAATAGGTCCCCCAAGTCTAATATGACTATAGAGCGTTGGGCATAGAGCTAACAACCCTACCTCTAAAAAGTCAAGGTCACGGAGCCAAGTCAGACATCTACTTACAGGTGCTCCATCACAACGGAAGCTGCCCTTCCCGTTCTCTCCTTCCATGAGACCACATGGGTTCTTGGACTTGGTCTAGATGTTACTATCTATCATGGGGGATAGGAAACAACAACAAAACTGTATATAGTTTGAAAAATCTAAATAAATAATCTTATAGAGGAAGGTTGAATATTCTAATTGGAGGAAAAACCAAGAGCCTTAAAGTGTGAGGGATGGGGGGGATTTAGCCCAGCAACGGATGTCTCCCTGCTGTTATATCTCAGGATCCAGATGTGCTACGGAAGTTATCAATGGCTCATTTGAAAGGTCTCAGTGGGATGTAATTAGATATAGCATAAACACCCATAATGAAATAAATTGTATTCGTGTGAAATCCAAAATTAAGTGCAATCTTTGATGAAGTTTTATACTGTTGGCTTTTTATTCAACGAAGGTGGAAGCAAATTTCGAAGAAGCGTTTTTGCAAAAGGTAGAGGGATTCAGGGCTAATACAAATGCCCAACGATCCATATGCAGATATTCAACGTCAGAAGAAGGCCAGGAATCATAGATTAGTGGGTGCGTCTCTCGTACATGACTCTCTAATACATGTGACTTGATTCAGGATATAAGTGTTACTAATGCCCCTGGTGCAGGAAAGCCTACACACCAAGTCCAAAGGAACCCGTCACAGGCGACGTCCATGGCTAAGGGTAATATGCGTAGCTTCACTTTTAGCGAGGAACCAAGAGGACTGAAGACTGACTAAATCTCAAAACAACAATCTACGATCATATATTAAATCGGGACCTACGTTTTCCAGATTTCAAGACAGGAAATCTCCAGGAGGACATTATTAGGTTAAATATATGTAGAAATAGGTGTATGAATCTATTGACTACATCAAAACAACAAAAATAAAGTTATGAAATTAATTAAAAACGAGTAATATAAAAAAAAATTTTAAGTCAATTCTATTTTTTTTTTTTTATTATATTGCAGAAAAGTCCTTTTATGAATAATTTTCATTCATTTTTTTATGGTTTATCTGGCGCCATCTAATAGTAGATATATGTAACTTAAATCTAAAATGAATTAATTAAATTTAATGAATGAATTAATATTTGAAAAAAGTATTAACATCCAGTGTCATCCACTGCAAGTTAAAAAAAATGTATTTGAACTCGAGTGGATGAATAAAAAGTATTTTATGAACGATTGAAAATCTGAACAAGCTATATATAGGGAGAGTGTGAGCTAATAGATGGAATTGAATAAAATTTATCACTATGTATCATTTTTATTTTTAATTTGTCAGTTTTTAAACAATATATTTCTCTCAAACCTAGTTCACTTTAATTTAAAAAAAAATATTACATCATTTATTGATTTTTTTTCATCAAAGGAGGAAGTGTCGTGTTGTATTATTGAGAATTTACTTCATTTTTAAAAATCGTCATCCCATCCTATTTTATCTGCGAACTATATAATATTTCCTTTCATGAATTCCATAAACGTCTCAGAAAGAGAGTCTCTGGGCAGTAGTAGCTCTTCCGAGATAGAGATTGTTGCTTCACTTCTGATTCATGCCTCATAAATTCCGGCCCGGGGCTCTGTCGCTAGTAGAGAGACGCCATCTTTATTCTTCTTTCCCCACGTACTTGCCAAACTATTGAGATTTACGGACAAATTCGAGTCAGAAGGTTTCTGAAAGACTTCGAAAAAGTCCTAAAAATTTTTACTATTTGCATACATTCTTTGAAACCTGAATATTCCCAATAACCACCTTCTCAATTTCACACTAAAGAATTTTTAGAATTTCTTTTATGGAGGGAGGTTGTTATTTTGATCATTAAAATAATAACCAAATAAATTGTATTTATATAATGGATAAATGCGCGTGTGCATTTTGCTTGAAATTAAATATTTGTGTAAAATACACATAAAAATTCAATTTAGGAAAACATATCAAATTGGTTTTAATTAATTATTCATAATAAATATTTTTCTCTAATATTTTCTCTCCTACTGACGAATACTACTGTGTGCCCAAAGAGTAAGATCGCTTTTCAATTTAAAATTCCCGGGACTTATGGAATTCTCTTTTTAGGTTTAGGCACTGTCCTTGACATCTGTGTGAAATTTCCGTCAAAATATTCATTGTGTCTGAGTTACGCTTGGATTTGTGAGACGCTACAACTGATTCCGGCGATTTTTGAAATGTCTGAATTCATTGAGCAAAGAACTTGCATTCAATTTTGTTTCAGGAAACGTATAGAATGATGCAGAAGGCATTCGGTGAGCCTTCCTATATCGGAAAGAAATGTTTACAAGTGGTATAAACAGTTCAAAGAAGGCAGAGAACGCGTTGAAGACGAAGAGCGCTCTGGTCGACCCTCAACCTCAACTGACGAAGCTCAGGTCTAAAAAAATTAAAGATTTGGTGCTTGCAAACCGTCGATTTACAAATAAAGACCTTGCTGATGGTGTTGGAATTTCAAAAGGATCAATCAATTCCATTTTGGGCCTCAACGCGTAAAGTCTCGATTGGTACCAAACACACTGAGTGCGCTAACTCACACTGCATTGATTCTTTGTGGCTTTTTCGCCAAAAATGAAACCCCCTATCGTTGCACAACCACCGTATTCGCCTGATTTAGCACATCGTGCGACTTCTGACTATTCCTAAGCTCAAAAGACCACTCCAGGTCGAAAGAATTTCTTCGTCGAGTCGCTTAGAATTTTAATTATTAAAAAATAAAATATTTTTTTATTGCAATTCAATCTCTCTTGATTATAGGACTGATTCATTTGACAAATTTGTTTTTTTACTTCTTTTACAAAGTGACGACCGATAATTATCAGATTTTATATTTCGTTTTAAAACATATTACCATAATATGTCCATATAATTGTTTTTGAACTTTTTTTTTTTAAAAAACATACTCGAAAAACATTTGAATTTTAATTTAGAAGTATTTAATTTTTATTTAATTATATGTATTATCTTAAATGTCTTTTAATCTAAACAATAAGATAAAATCTGAATTATATTACATTTCATAGTAACAATACGTAACTAATTAATGAATTTAATACATTATCGAAAGGAATTTAATACAGTATATATATCCTAGATGAAACTATAACAGTACCGGGAGTAACTATCAATTTAGAATAGCTGAAGTCATTGAATTATATATTCATTTCAGAATTTGATACATAGATTAAACTCTTTAGAATTTCTAAACGTGTTTGCCATTTCAAAACGCAAAAATTATCCTGTATGATTTTTGGTATTACTGAATTGCTTTAAATTTAATACTAATGTTAAAGCAAATATTATTATTTGTTTTTAAAATTCGACAATTGTTATTATTATTAAACAAATATTATTTCATGTTAATATTATTTTAAACAAATATTATTTAATACTAATTTTTAAAAAATATTATTTAATACTAATTTTTAAAAATATTATTTAATACTAATTTTTAAACAATAATAAAAGAATATAAATATTTTTAAAAAAACAAATGATTTATTAAAAAATTACCTTTTTTAATAACATTAAATTAAAATTTATTTGTATTATTACATACGGTTAAATTGATTCTTAATAAATTTAAATTGAATTTTATTATTAATAATAATAATAGTAATAATTTTCTAGAGTTTCAGCTTTGTATGAAAGTTTAGAAGTGTTTATAACATTTAAAAAATTTAAAATCAATTTATATATATTTAAAAATATAAAAATATTTATAAACTAATTAAATAACTTTAAAATGATTTTAAAAAGTTAAATTTAAAAAAGCCTACGATATAAAAGTACTTAGTAATTAATTTATTTGCATTATTACATTGGTTAAAAGTAATTTTTATGCACTTAAATTGAATTATTATTATTGATAATAATAATAATGTAACAATTTTCTAGAGTTTAAGCTATACATAAAAGTTTGGAAATATTTATAATATTTAAAAAAATTATAATCAATTTATAAATATTTATAAAATAAAATATTTCTAAATTATTTGAATAATTTTAAATGATTTAAAACATCTAATTTTAAAATACATAGGATATAAAAATTACTTTATCAAATAACAATTAGAGAAATTTAATTTAGCTTTAAAAACTTTATTGATAATTATCAATAAAAAAATTTTTTATTGTGAGTATTACAGAAATGAAAAACAGAATTATTGCTAACAATAAAAGTTTTCTTCTTTTAATTTTATTAAAATAAATTAGATTTTGAAAAATAATTATTTAAGATTTTTTTTAACAAACAAAAATCATCTTTCTATTTAATGTGTAAATTTTGAAAATATTAAAGAATTTTTATATTTTTTTCCTGAAATAAGAACACATCTTAATGTCTATAAAATTTAATTAACACATCTTAATTGCTTTAATTTACACAAAATTTGAGGAAAATATTTCGAGTTTTTTTTTCTTCATTTCTTTAATTAAGATTTTTAATTCATTTTATATCAGTTTCTTCTGATTAAAATGCTTTAAAGGTAATACAATTTTAATTTATATTTGTCGCACTAAAATTTTTTTTTCTTGATTATTATATTAAACAAATCATTAGATATTTTTTAATTGACTGCCCAAATACGAAAATGCTCAAGATTGTATTTAGTAATTATTGCAGCTTTTTTTTTCGATATATTTTTATGGTTTTCTTTTTTTTTAAAAAAAAACAACTCTCAGTTTCTAATTTGTTTATTTCAAAACATATAATTAATATGTGTGAAAATATCAGAAAAGTTTAAAAACCGTAATTAATTGTATTTCACTAATGTTAACCTTTTTATTTATCATTTCAAAGTAAATCAGAAGAAAAAAAAAAACAATTTCGCTAGATACAGAATCTAAAAAAATAAAAACTCATAGTTTAACAAACAAATATTTTCTCTATTTGAATATAATTGTGAAATGTGCGAAAAAAAACTAAAATGCTTCTGAATTTTTAGAGAAAAACCGTTAGATTGTTATTAGATATTTATTTCTGGTAAATTAAGTACTCTTTTATTATTTAAGGGAGGAAATATTTTTCTTTGTACAATATATTAATGAATTCATAATTAAGTGTACGTTAATAAGATTTAGCTGAGATTAAAATAATTCACAATAATGAATATTTGTTTATTTAACTGAACTTAAGTGTGTATTTATCTGTCTTAAATGTAAGGGGTTTTTTTTTTCTGCTAATTTTTTTTTTTTTTTAAATTTTGTATTGAAAAAAAATTAGTGCTGGAGTTTAGTTATCCAAAAATTGAAACACATTAAAGTTAACGCATACTGTAGTTTGTAGATTGGGCAACCAGATTGTAACTGTGTATGGTTGGGTTGAGATACTTGAGGCACAGGTTGGAGAACTCACAGTTTTAATTGCACATGCCCAAACACCACACACTTACAATTAGAGACATACAATATTTAACACATTTGAAGACATAATTACAGATTCGAGGAAGTATTCCCCTTCTAAGCCGAAAACACGAAACTCAGGTACGTGCAGGGTGAGCGAAAGATCTCTGGGTGAGAGTCTGTTGACCAACTTATACACAGGTTTGCGTTAAATATATTTCCTCTCATGATGGTGAGAGTTTATAAACTAAACGTTTCTCAACGGAAGCGTGTAGTTGCGCTGTACTTCCTCTCTGGTGAGAGTCTCAATGCCTCAATTAGAATGGCCTTTTAATATGACCGTATAGTGTAGTGGTGAGTAGTGTTACTCGCGCCGTCGCATATCTTCAAGCTAAAAGTGCTCCCTTGGTAGTACTAAATAAATAACAGTGATGTAGCACTGCTTATAGTATAAAAGATTAACTGTCTGTATTGCCAGCTGCGTTAGAACTACAACACAATTTAGAAAAATGTAACTAAATGGAAAAAGTACGCAATGCTTTAATACACTATAGAGCATTTTTCATAAATCTAGGGCTTCCAAATGTTTTTAAGATTGAATTTTACATAATCAAAAAATCATTTATGTTGAAAATTGAAAATTAATTATCGTATAATAATGAAGTAACACACAAAAAGTATGAGAGTTAAAATTTATTGATAAATATAGATGAACTTATACAATTTTTAAAGAAATAATATAAAATGTATAATATAAATTTATAACCTATTGATAGTAAAAAGAAGTCAATGAAAATAAAAAAGGATTTACTTAAATACTTAATTTAAGTTTCACACTTACATAAACTTCAAGTTTATGTCTTAGACACAGAAAAAAAAATTTCACAACTTTATTGAATAATTTAGTTTGTATTTAATTAACTATTATATTAAACTAAACTATTATATAAAACTTCATACTAAACTAAATAAAAAAAACTAAACTATTGTATAAAAAGTCTTTTCAAAGTTCAAAGCCTTCATATAGTACACCTTTCAAACCTTTCATAATAACCTATTATTCATTTTGAGAATATTTTTTAAATATAGGATTAAAAATAATATAATATATTTCAAAACTGGATAATAAGAAGAAATTTAAAATAGATTGGAAATATTAGTTATTATATAGTTCCATTATTATTATTACATTATCACATTTTCTCCTTATATTAGAAATCTTTTTTAATATTAGAAATCTTTTAATACAAAAATTTCGATATGAATGCAAGTTAATATAACAGTGAATTGAAAATTTAATTCTATTTTTTGTGTATTATTGCAATGAAATGGCCGCTCTAAAAGTCAAAATTAATTTCACTTTGCTTGAAAGAAAATATATCCATAAATGACAATATTAATATTTAACAATAAGAAAAAAAATGAGTCATCTTAAATTAGATAATATAACTTCGAAAAAGCATTATAATAATCTTTTAAATTGCACTTTAATAATGCGCAGGTAATGAAATTTCTGTTGTTATTGAATTTTCTTCGTACAGGACGGTTTTTTATAATATTAGTTTATTAAGATATTTTTAATGGAAAAAAAAAAAAAATTTTTTTTTTTATATTGTACAAATGTATGATGTAGTGTTTTTATTTTCTATTACATGCTTTTTTTTTTTTTTTTTTTTTTTTTTTTTTTTGTGTACGAGAGTTTTATATTAATTTTTTGTTAAAAATAAATTTACTATTATATTTTTGCTTTCAATATTATTTATAAGATACTAAGTGCTTTGACATCAGTCCTTTTATTAAAATTATTATTATTATTATTATTATTATTTTGAATATTTTCATTTTAGAATAAAATTTACTTTTATTTATTGAAATTTTTTAATGTTCAAAAGCTATTTTTAACTGTTTTACTTAAGGAAACTCAACAAAATGCTTAAATATTGTTTTATGAAAATGTGTTTGAACGTTTTTGTTTAATTAGCTTACAAAACATTGACAAATATGACTACAATAAGACTGCTTAACACTGTTTAAAATATTAATATTGAGATTTCCGGGACCTGATCGTCGGGTAGCTAGCACTCTGGCACTCGGCACTACAGGTTTCGGGTTCGACCTCGACGGGGCTATGGATATTTAGAGTGATTCAGAGTATACTCTAAACCATAGATCTCGGTTTAACATGATCGTAGATCATTGTGGGGATAGTGTTGCTCCGTGTCCGTAGCTTATCTTCAAGTTACATGCTCCCCCTTGATAGTGCTAAGTGAGTAACAGTGGTGCAGCCCTCGCTTATGACATAAAGATTAACTCTCAGATGTAACTGCATTTTCAGCTGCAGTAGTACAACAATAATAATTGACAGCTAATTCTTGTCAACGTAGTAAAATTAACGCTTACGTTAATATTTGCACCAGTCTAAATTCACGTTATTTCAATTACACCCTTAAATAGCAATTTTTAATTTACCTCCGTAATTTTCATTACCATCCATTTACGTAGATCGTAAAGCGTTGCAGGGGCATTGTTGCTTCGCATCCGTAGCTTATCTTCAAGTTACACGCCTCGCCTGGGTAGTGCAAAGTGAGTAACGTCGTTTCAGCCCTTATGGCATAAAAGATCACAGCCTAAGTATTTGCCAGCTGCATTAGAAAAAAATGTATTTGAATCCAAAGTGAATAATACAAAAAATATGTATATTCCATTAAAAATGGAATTTCTACATTTTCTATTGCTTACAATTTTATCGAGCAAGCTTTCTTTTGTTGAAACAGACGCTTGCTTATTAGCTTGTTAGTCTTTAATAATTTTGAACCATTTTTTTAGTTTGAGATTTATCTTCTAAAAAGTGTTACAAAAATAGTATATTAAGTAATTTTACAAAAAAAAAAAAGATATATATGAAAATTAAGCATTTTGTTAGGGCATTATAATGTGTGTAACAGAATTCATTTTTAAGCAAAACGTTGTTGTGAACTAATAACGTTGAAACTTCTTGTTGACACCTGTAACCGTGCTTCTTGCTAGGCACTGGCAAAAGCGCCCCCTGTTACGATCAAGAGAAATGATCAGTCGGCTTCGAGACTCTCACTAGAGAGGAAGTATAGCGCAACTATACGCTTCTGTTGAGAAACGTTTAGTTTATAAGCTCTCACCCGGAAAGAAAATATATTTAACGTAACCTTGTGTATAAGTTGGCCTACAGACTCTCACCCGGAGAGGAAGTATCTTTCGCGCACCCTGCGCTTACCTGAGTATCGGATTTTCGGCTTAGAAGTGAAATGCTTACACGAATCTACAGTTGCATGTCTTTAAACATGCTACATATGATATATAAAAATAGAGATGAGAGTAATATAATAAACTTTAATAAAATAATTATTAAAATTGAAATTTCGACATTTTCTATTGCTTACAATTTTATCGAGTTAAATTTCGTTTGTTGAAACAGACGCTTGTTTGTTTATTATTCCCAAAAGCTGTTTGAATGTAAATCAAATTCTTGCTTACACTAGATGCTCAGGTTCAGTCTCGTATGCAAATTCTCATTATATTTCACTCCACACCGGTGTTCGGCAGCGAACTTTTTAATGGATGAAATTTAATTAGAATAGCTAATGACGCTCCTGAGTTTAATCCCATGTTAAAAGTTGCGAGGCTTATTTCGAGATATAGAATCTTTTGTGCGTCGACTTAAATCTGGATGGCTTAGCTTGCTGATAAATTGATTCGTGGTTCTTTTAATAAATTTCGAAGACCTCTTGATTAATTCTTTCTACGGTGTTGTGAGGATTTAACATTAATTATAAATGTTTGTAATGAGTTGCACTTGAGATCCATGTTTTAAATTATATGGCCTACTAGTATTCCATGAATCAGTAGCATCTTATTTGATTTTATTAATTTAATTTTATTACGCTTACCGAAAGATTTATGTATTATTACGAATAATTCTAAATAAAAAAAATGATTTCGGAGACTATATCATAATATAAAAATCTAAATTACAATTTAATCGGCATATAAAAAGGGCATTAAGGTATTCTGAAATGATATGATATTATTATGAGTATTAATAAAAGTATATTTTTACCAATGAATAAAAATTACCAAATATAAGAAAATAATAAGCTCGAAATAGTTTTTATTAATTTATTGTCCACTTTTTTTAATATTTTGTGAATTATTTATTATAAAATGGGATGAAATTTATATATTTATACAAAATTATAAAGATATTTATTTTTATAATTTACTAGTAATGAATGTTTTTATACGTTATTATCGCATGTTATATGTTGTGATTGTTATCAGTATATTGGGATTACTTTTATTTACTTTCATTTTTCATTACTTTTATTAATTTTTATGTTATAGTAAATATTAATAATATTTAACATTTGCTCATTATCCGTTTATTATTTGCTCAGACACGTTTTTGTCAACTAATGTTATCCTCATTGGACCCGAGACAATAAGTTTTAATCATTGTTACCACGCTTCCTAATACGCATGCAAGAGCGCCTCCTGTGACATTCAGGAGAAATGGTCAGTTGACATCGAGACTCTCACACGAGAGGAAGTACAGCGCAACCTGCGCTGCCTCAGAGACGTTTAAGTTTACAATCTCTCATCCGAGAGGAAATATCTTTATTTTTGGCTTAGAAGTGGAATCCTACCACGAATCTTTAAATAGATTTCTTTAAATTTGTTATATGTTGTATGTTTTTATTTGTGTATATGCGGTATTCGTGCGAGTGTAAATAAAGCTGGGAGTTCTCAACATGTACAACATGTTCAAACATGGGAGTTCTCAACAACCCAACCACGCCCAATTACAAGCCATCTGCACAAATAACGACAACACTACACAATTTAATAACTTTTAGCCATTTTTCAATTTGCGGTGAATCTTCTAAAAGGTATTACAAAATAGTATATTAGGTCATTTTTCAAAACAAATTATGAAACTTAAACGTTTTTTAATTACATTATATTGTATGTAATATAATTGATTTTTAAGCAAAACATTATATTGTGAGTCAATAGCATTACTACTTCTTATTGAAAACAATGATTTTTTCAGCAAACAATTTTGACAGTATAATGTTTCGTCTGGCAAGGTTAGAAAACTATACAAATGAAATACTGGCAATCTGAAATATATACCATTAGAATTATTAAAACGTCTACGATAAACTCTAATATAGAAGTATGTTTTTGGTTTCAGAAAGAAAGGATCTCGTAATTTGGGTTTGTCTTCTTTCATGTAGTGTGCTAACGCTGCCGTGTTGTATAACAGATGTCCTCAAACCTTATCCAGTCTTCAATTATCGAAGTTCTTTTATTATGAGAAAGAGATACTTAATAAAAATGAAAAAGTATATAATCATCCATTAATCAATTTCTATGATACATAATATTAATATGTTTTTTTAAGTGTTGCGAGAATGATCTTTCTGAGAATAAAGTACAATTAACTCTTTCAATAAAGTAAAAATATATATATTTTAACTAAATTCCAAAATTACTATAATTTATATATTTTTTTATTATTATTTTCTCATTCTATTCACAAAAATAAAAATTGTCTTATTGAAACTATAAATATACTTTCAGAAGCAAATTATTTTTAACCCCGTAAGTTAGAGAAAAGTTAAGGGACAATTTTATTGATTTTTCTTTTTTGATTGATTTTTCTGATTGCATTTTTTTTTTTTTTTTTTTTATTGCCAGAAACTAGAAGATGTGTTGATAGTTATTGTCCCACCATAGAAGTGGGTTTTTCTTAGAAGGCGACTTACTTTTTATAAGCAAATATGGTTTGAAAAGGGGTAATAAAAGCATGATTGTGTCTACCACATCCACTCAAGTAGATCCCGCCCTAACATGACAATAAGAGAGTTGAAGGTAGGGCTGACAACCCTACACCATAAAAAGAAAAATCCCGTCTCCAAATCTGCCATTAGGCAAACGGCCTTGGCCCACATGGGGCTGTTGCGTCAATGAAGATGTCTATCATACTGATTAATAAATAATATTTAGGTTTTTCCTAATAGAATATTTTGACAACGCATCAGCGCGTGTTAGGCAATAGAATTAAAATTATTTCCCAATTGCAACATTACGCGCTGGTGCGTGAGGTAATAATGAAACAAAATAATGGAAATAAGTAACAAAATGCATTATTTCAGGGTAAGGTTTTGTTACTAACAAATGTTTAATATAAATTGGATAGCACTTTTTTGGGGTGGGGGTGGGGGACGGTTTGAAAGTCCTGTAGAGTTATCATCTCTACAACTCATACTGCAAGATTTATTTTAATAACTAATGAAGTAACAAATTAGAAACCACATACCTTTACAACTGGCTTCTAGCCTTTTCTCCACTGCAATACCGGCAGATATATTTAACCTATATCGCCGATTGAAACGGAGAATAACTGTTGAAGCGCAGCTCTTCCCCTGCGAAAGCGTGACTGGCAAACGAGATATCACTCCATACAACGCGCTAGTGCAGGCTTGGCTCTGTAGCGTTTGTGCCAGATCAAGGCAGATCGACAGCGAAAGTGTTAAAGTAACGAAAGCAGTTTTGCTTCGTCCTCTCGAAAAGTGAATAAGAAAATTATTAGAATGAATAATCAGTCAATGAGAAAATCATTAGAAACACAATAATTTTAAAAATAATAATAATAACGCCAGATAATAACAATAATAATAACGGAATATAATAATAATAATAAATAATAATAATGTCTAATAGGACTAATAACAATAATAATAAGTCTAAAAATAATAATTAGTTATTATTATTATTTTTAGACTTATTATTATTGTTATGGGTTGAATCCTGGTATGGTATTATGTATGGTTGGCGCCACATCACGGCAGATCGGCAACGAAAGTATTAAAGTAATGAAATTATTGCTTTGTCCTATCGAAAAGAATTCAGTCAGGGAGAAAACAATTAGAAACACAATATTTTTTTTAAATAATAACGTCAGATAATAATAATATAAAATAACAAGCTAAATAATAATAACTAATAACAATAATAATAAGCCAAAAAAAATAATAATAATAACTGTACAGATATGGTCTGAATCCTGGTAGGAAGCTGTTGGGACCTCGATCAAGTGGAGGTGTACGGTGCTCAAAGAGCAAATCCAAGATATAATTTCCCATGTGTGTACTTCCATTCAAATACACCACATCACAGTGCTTAGAGCCCTTTTTACATTTTTGTGAATGATATGCATCGCTGTTTTAAGTGAACACCCCTAAGAGTGGTCTTTGGGGAATTCGCACCTTCCTCCTAGAATCTAACAGAAAGTTATGCAGTTTTACAAATCTATCATATTTATCCACTGAATTAACATATTTTTGTTTGAAGCATAAATCTGGTATGTTTTCTCTCAATAACTGTAGCTGAGCTATATTTTAGAACAGTACCATTCTTTTAGTTTAATACCCACAGAAAAGATATAGATCTACTTGTATCAATGTGATATGTTTTAAAAATTCTTTTAGCTAGCAATGTTTATTTATTCCAAAAAATTCATTTTCTGGTCAACAAAATACAGTAGAACTTAACTCATTAAGTCGAATCTCGATAAGTCGAGAACCTCCACAACTCGAAAACATTTTTTGTTCCCTTCCGTTCAAGCCCCAAAACCTCCATGACTCGAAATTTCAACCCTCTATAAGTCGAAATAATGAGTTCATCCCCCACAAGCCATTTTGGTATATATTTTACCTCCGTGACTCGAAAAAAAATTGGACCTCTGTATCTTCGAACATTAGCAATGTTTGATTTTACAATCTTTTTTACAACCTTTGCACTCGATCATTTGAAACTAATTACCTCTATAGCTCGGAGAAAAATAAGTTACCGACTTTAAGGATTTGCCGGCAATGCACGTCATTGTTTCTTAGAAAACAATGTATCAGTATTAAGTAAATAGAATAATTAATTCTATGAAATAGCAATTCGGAAGAAAAAGAATTTTCTTCTCCTTATAGCTTAGATAATGCTACAGATAGAGAACGATCGCATTGTTTAAAGCAAAAAAAATAAATAAATAAATAAATAAAATAATAATAATAATAATAACTGACTATTTTAATCCATAATATTTTTAATTTTAGGTTGTTTCGGAATTATTTTGATTTTTTATTGTAGTACATAATATAACTTTTAAGTTGCAAATAAACACGTTTATTACCTCTGTAACTTGAATTTTTATTTATTTTACCTCACTAACTCAAAATAAGTTAGAAAGAATCTAAACCTCTACAAGTCGAATATTTCCTTACAATATCCGCGTAAGTCGAAATCCTCCATAAGTCGAAAACTCTATAACTCGAATTATTTGGCGTCTCCCTTGAAGTTCGACTTACAGAGGTTCTACTGTATATTTATGTATGTATTATAAGACTCCTCTTAACGCATAGGATATCTACCAATACAATACCTTCCAATAGGATATCAAGTAGGATACCTTACAATTCCCGAGCTAAAAGAAATAACATTAAACGACCATCTTTACAAGTAAATAATGGGGATAAATGAAACAGAACAGATATTTAGAAAAATTATCAGATTTTTTTAGATATATATTGTCACAATTGTGGTTAAATACCTTTTTATTACTAATATATATTTTTATTCATTTATGAAAATAAAAAGTATTCGAGTAAAGATGTTATGATTCTAATGAGGAACGTTCTTTCTTATTTGACATTGTTTTGTGTATTTTTGCAAAACTCATCTAATGTTGTTTGAATTTTCCTATTATGTTCAGCAAGTAGTTGTCGATAGCGAGACATCGTATTAATGAAAAATCTATCTGGCCTTTCATCTCCTATCAAAATTTAAACCTTTTTGTTCAAATTGATCCACAATTTCCGTCGTAGTTGCTAAACTTTTTTTAAAAATCCATTGAAAATTTCTTTTGCTTCTCATATTCGAAATGCTAATTTTCTCATCTTCGTAAACTTGTTGTTTTATTTATTCTTTTAGATCGTGGATGGAAAGATTTTCACCTATTGTAATTTAAATTATAATACTTCAATATCTTGAGCATTTCAAATATTAGCTCAATATCCTGCTCTATTTCATTGATTAGATTGACAATTTCGTCGACAACAGCAATGTACCAACTTCCTTGATTAGTTTCTGCCCTACATTTTTTCTGTTACCTCATTGCAAAAAAGATGGATGTTGTCTAAAGCATAAATGATATTGTAGTTTTTCCAAAAATCTCTAATAGATTGCTTTTAGTCTTCATAGATAATCCCCAATCAGCTGTTACAGCTTAATTGCAAATTTTATTGTTATTCTAATGCAACTGGCAATACAAAAACAGTTAATCTTTATGCCATAAGCAAGGGCTGCACCCGCTGTTACTCATTTAGCACTAGCCGGGGGCATGTGCAGCTTGAAAATATGTTACGCATGTAGAGTAACAATACCCCGCAACGCCCAGGATCCTATTAGACCGGGATCTACGGTTTAAAGTGGATTCGAACCACTGCAAACATCCATGACACCGCCAGGACTTGAACCCGAAACCTGTGGTGCCGAGCGCCAGAGCGCTAACGACTCGCCCTCAGGCTCCTAAAGCCTTTGAATTTATTTCACAAATTTTTCTAAATCAAATAATGGATCCTAATCCAAATTTTTCTAAATTAATATGACTACTACTACACTACATCACTCTGCCTAGAGCTGAGTTGCTCCTTTACAGTTTGAGAATGATATGTGTGAGAAGTCTCAATGGGCTCTGTGACGCTCTACGGTCATATAAGACAGGTACCTATGGCCTTAAGTGGATTCCGAACCACTACAAACATCTATGGCACAGCCGAGACTCATACCTGAAATCTGTGGTACCGAGCGCCAGAGCGCTAGGTACTCGGCCATCAAGTCCCGGCAATCTCAATAGTACAGCGTAATACTGAAACAGCGTTAAGCAGGGATTTATTCCATTTGAATTGTCATATTTGCCAATGTTTCATAAACTAATTAAACAGTAACCTTTAAAATCAATTCCATGAAACATTATTTAAGCATTTTATCTCTGAATGTGGAGGATTACTTTAAGTAAAGCATATAAAACAATGTTTGAACATTAAAAATAAATTCAATAAACAAAAATAAATTTTCTCCTAGAATGAAAAATACAGAAAAAAAAATAATTTTAATAAAAAAGCCTGATGTAATGGCACTTAGAATCTTATAAATAATATTGAAAGTAAAAAAAAATAGTAATTTATTTTTAGCAAAAATTAATATAAAACTCTCTTATTAAAAAGGACACGTAAAGTAATAGAAAATAAAAACACTACATCATTCATTTGCACAATATAAAAACAATTTTTTTTTCCATTTTCCATTAAAAATATCTCAATAAACTAATATTATAAAAAAATACGAAGAAAATTTAATAATAATAGAAATTCCATTACTTTCATATCATTAAAGTGCAATTTAAAGATTACTTTAATGCTTTTTGGAAGCTATATTATCTGATTTAAGATGACTCAATTTTTTCCTTCTTATTGTTAAATTTTAATATTGGCATTTACGAATATATTTTTCTTTCATGTTCCAAATGCAAAGTAAAATTAATTTTAACTTTTTAGAGCGGCCATTTCATTGCAATAATACAAAAAAAATAGAATAAATTTTTCAATTCACTATTATATTAACTGAATTGAAATTTTATATTAAGAGGTTTTAATATTAAAAAGATTTCAATGCAAAGAGAAAATGTGATAATATTATAATAATAATGTGATATAATAATAGTGTGAAAATGTAATAATAAAAAGAAATTTAAAATAGATTGGAAACTAATAATTCCAATCTATTTTAAATTTATTTTTATTATTCTGCTTTTTGTAATATATTTTATTATATTTCCTATATGTAAAAAGTATTCTTAAAATGAATAATATGTTATTATTAAAGATTTGAAAGGTGTATATGTAGCTTTTTTTTTCTAAAATTGTAGTTTTATATAATAATTTAGTTTTTTATTTAGTTTAGTATGAAGCTTTATATAATTAGTTTAATATAATAGTTTAGTCAATAATTTAACTTATATTTTATTAAGTTTTAAAAGTATTTTTTTGTCTGTGACTAAGACATAAACTTGAAGTTTATGTTAATTTGAAACAAAATGTGAAACTTATTTTAATTTGAATTTATTTCTCCTTTTACTTTCATTGGCTTCTTTTAACTATCGAAAATAGATTATAAAAATCACATTTTCTCTATGATAGAAAATATTTCTTAACAAATTGTTCAAGCTTTTCTATATTTATCAATAAATTTAAGCTCTCTTACTTTTTGTGTGTTACTTTATTATTATACGATAATTAATTTCCAATTTTTTTCAACATAAAGGTTTTTGATTTTGTAAAATTGAATTTTTAAAAGTTTGGAAGCCATACAATTATGAAAAATATTCTTTAATGTATTAAAGCATTGCATACACTTTTTCTTTTTAGATACATAATTCAACAACGCTATAATTTAATTATTTTACAAACAGAATGACATCATTTTAAACGCATCATCATAAGTAAAGATTCATATTGAAAACATCGTAACATTTTTCGTTACTATATTTAAGTAAAAATGTTCAATGAGAAAAATTGTAGAAGTAAAATTTGTCTTAAATGAGTGGTATATATTAATTTACAATTTATAAGTGAATCATTTTCAGTTACATTGTGTAACTTTTTTAGAATTGATTAGATTTCTATTTGACAAAACGAAATAACTTATTCCTTGTAAAATTTAAAATAGAACTTTTAAATACATATTCTTTAAAATAAAAAGTTTCGAATCTTAGATTTTAATACTTATTTAAAATAATTTTATTTTATTTCTATTTTATAACTCATGAAATTTTACCTAAAATTATTTAAATATTTTTTTGAATAATCTTAAATCAGAAAAAAATTATAAAAAACTATTACTTGAAATTATTGACTCGAGACGATACAAATCATGTTTTCTTTATTTAAATATCATTTTTCTGAATCCTGTAAAATTTTAAAACTTAGTTAATTTTTTTTGTTTAAATTCTTTTTATTTTCTCCAACTCGTTAAATTTGACTTCAAATTTTAAAATTTACTTTTGAATTATCTTTTTGAAATTTGTATCTTTTGAATTATGGAAATCAATTTGAAATTTGAAATATCGTTTAAAGTCATATTATTTCTATTTACATTATTTGTTTTATTTAAAATTCTTTCTTCATTTAGATCATTATAAAACTTAGTCTTTTCGTTTGTTTAGAAATTTATTTAATTTTCACAAAACATTCAACTTTTATCTGAAAACTGTACAGACAAACTTACAATCAATCAAATTTGAAATACAGTTTGAAGACATGTATTTTTTCTTGCCATTTCAATCAGCACTATTTATTTTATTAGAAATTTTGTCTATTTTTTTATCTATTTAAATATTTCATGTAACTCTCTTTGGATTCGCTAATATTAGCAACGCCAACATTCGTTAATGGTAACAAACCACCGAATTCCCATCTTAAATTTTCGTGGCTGTCACGTATTTTCAAATAAAAAAAAACTTTTTTTTTTATTTTACGTTTACTGATCCTGACTTTTCCGTATCCGAAACTTATCTATATAAGTATTTTTATTTATTTATTTATTTATTTTATCCGTAGCCCGTTTTTATTTATCTTATCTGTCGAATTAGCATTGCTAATGCCAACGTCTGGGTTTCTCTGAAACATATTGGAAAGAGTCAGAGAAGTTAGTTCTGTGCTAGCGTGTGCGAGACTTGAACTGCAATCAATATATTTCCAAAATACCCGAGAATAAGGCCAGGATTTAGGCATTGAACGGGGCTTTTACGATGGGTGTCTTTTGCAGGTATTATCATCGGACATGCCTTTTCACTGAAAAGATCGAGAGAGGGGAATATTTTGTTCGAAGTTTTAAGTGTTCTTTCCTTAGATGGCAGTGTATTGAAGGACTACGAACCAGCTCTGAACTTTTAGCTTTCTTAGAAGAAAAACTACTGCGAATCACTGAATGACAAAAAATTGTCTAGAATTATGTACACAATATTGCTAATTTAGCGATTGAAGAAAGAAAACGAAGCTGAAAAGTTTGTAAAAGGCATTATCTAAGATATCCATCATGACAAATTAGCAAAACAGATGCATAATTTTTTTGTTCTAATGCAGCTGGCCAACATTTAGACAATTGTCTTGGATGCCTTAAGGCCAGTGCGGCACCGACGTTACTCACTTAGCACAATCCAGGAAGGTGCGGGTAGCTTCAAGATAGCTACGGACGCGGAGTAACACTATCCCCCAATACTCTACGATCCTGTTACACGGAACCTACAGTTTAAAGTGGATTCCGACCACAACAAACTTACATGGCACCGCCAGGACTCGAACGAAACCTGTGGTACCGAGCGCCAGAGCGCTACCCACTAGGTCATTCAGGCCCATGGATAAAATATTGCTATATAAATATGGAATCATGGGTAAAATATTGCTAATTTAGCGATAATTATCAATCTGAAAAGTTTGTAAAAATATACTATTTAAGATATCCATTCTGACCAATTAGCAAACAGTTGTATTATAGAGCGAGTGCAATCGTTAAAAGTATTCAAAAGAATTTAAAATCCATAAAACTTTTAAAACTGTAAATCAATAAAATATTTTATTTGAAATTTAGTCTATTTTTCTATCAATTGGAATATTTCATGCAACTGTCTTTGAATTCGCTAATATTAGCAATGCCAACATTCGTTAATGGTAACGCAAATGAATTCCCATCTTAAACTTTTGGTGGCTGACACGTATTTTAAATAGATTAAAAAAAAAAAACTTTTTTTTTTATTTTACGTTTACTGATCTTGATTTTTCCATATCCCAAACTTATTGATAGAAGTATTTTTTTTTTTTATTTATTTATTTTATCCAAACCCCGCAGCTTTTGAAATCTTATCTGTCGAATTAGCATTGCTAATGCCAACGTCTGGGTTTCTCCGAAACATATTGAAAGAGTCAAAGAAGTTGGATTTTTGTGCAAGCGTGTACGGGACTTGAACTGCAATCAATATTTCCGAATACCCGAGAATAAGGCGAGGATTTGGTGCATTGAATGGGGCTTTTGCGATGGTTGGTTTTGGGGGATTATCATCGGACATGCCTTTTTGGTGAAAGATCGGAGTGGGAATATTTTGTTCGAAATTTTAAGTGTTCTTTCCTCAGATGGCAGTGTATTGAAGGACTACGAACCAGTTATAAAACTTTTAGCTTCCTTGGGAGGAAAATATCTACTGCAAATCGCACTGAATGACAAAGAATTCGATAAAATATTGCTGTATAAATATAGAATCAAGGATAAAATATTTTTCTTTATCTAATGCAGCTGGCAAGCACTTACACAATTATCTTTGATGCCTTAAGGCAAGAGCAGCATCAACGTTACTCATTTAACACAACCCAGAAAGTGCGTGTAGCTTGAAGACAAAAACTACGGACGCGGTGTAACAAGACCTCCGCAACGCTCTACGATGGTATTAGACCGGGAAATACTGTTTATTTCCGGAACCACTACAAAAATCCATGGCCGCTGGGACCTGAACGCGAAACCTGCCCTACCGAGCACTAGGCCCCTGGATAGTATTTCTATCTAAATATAGAATCATGGATTAAATACTGCTAATTTAGCGATGATTATCGCTGAAAAGTTTGTAAAATACACTCTTTAAGATATCCATCATGACAAATTAGCAAGCAGTTGCATTACAGAGCGTGTGCAATCGTTCAAAGTATTCTAAAAGAATTGAAAATCTTTAAAATTTTTAAAACTATAAATGATTAAAAAATTTCATTTTCAAATTTTGTCACTATTTATTTTATTTGAAATTTTGTCAATTTATTTATCTATGGGAATATTTTATACAACTCTTTTAGATTCGTTAATATTAGCAACGGCAGCATTCATTAATGGCAACAAACCAACGAACGAATTCCCATCTTAACTTTTGGTTGTTGATAAGTTGGAAAAGTTTTATATATTTATTTTCAAATAAAAAATTATATAAGATTTTTTTTTTTATTTTATGTTTATTGATGCTGACTTTTTCCATATCCGAAACTTATCGATAGAAGTATTTTATTTATTTATTTTCTCCATCGGCCGGCGGCGCTGAAATCTTATCTGTCGAATTAGCATTCCTAATGCCAACGTCTGGGTTTCTCTGAGACATATTGGAAGTCAAAGAAGTTGGATTTTCTGCAGCGTGTACGGGACTTGAACTGCAATCATTATTTCCGAATACCCGAGAATAAGGCGAGGATTTAGGCATTGAATGGGGGCTTTTGTGATGATGTTGTCTTTTGGGGGTATTATCATCGGACAGGCCTTTTCAGGGAAAGATCGGAGAGGGGAATATTTTGTTCCAAATTTTAAGTGTTCTTTCCTTAGATGTCAGTGTATTGAATGACTGTGAGCCAGTTCTAAACTTTTAATTTCCTTAGAAAGAAAATATCTATCGCGAATTACTGAATGACAAAAAATTGTCTAGAATTATTTACAAAAATATTGATAATTTAACAATCAATATCAAGATGAAAAGTGTGTATAAATGTATTATCTAAGATATCCATCATGGCAAATTAGCAAAACTGTTACATCTTAGAGCGTGCAATTGTTAAAAGTATTCTAAAAAAACTTATTTTTCTAATGCAGCTATCAAACACTTAGACTGTTGTCTTGGTTGCTGCACCGATGTTATTCACTTAGCACTGCCTAGGTGCGTATAGCTTGAAGTTAAGCTACGAGAGCCGAGTAACACTACCCCCGCAACGCTCAAAGATCCTGTTAGGCCAGGACCTACGGTTTAAAGTGGATTACGAACCATTACAAACACCCGTGGCACTGCCGAGACTTGAACCCGAAACCTGCGGTACCGAGATTAGAGTGCTAGCCACTCGGCCATCCAGGCCCCTGCATTGTTATATAAATATAGAATCATGGATAAAATATTGGTACATAAACATAGAGTCATGGATAAATATTACTAATTTAGCGACAATTATCAAGCGGAAAATTTTTTAAAAATATACAATTTAAGATATCCATCATGACCCATTGGCAAACAGTTGCATTACACAGCGTGTACAATCAAGTTAAAAAGTATTCAAAAATATATAAAAATCCATAAAATTTTAAAAACTATAAATCAATAAGATATGTTATTTGAAATTTTGTCACTATTTATTTTATTTGAAATTTAGCCTTTATATTTATCAATTTGAATATTGCACACAACTCTCTTTGAATTCGTTAGTATTAGCAATGCCAACATTCGTTAATGGTAACATACCAACGAATTCCCATCTTAACTTTTGGTGGCTGTCACGTATTTTCAGATAAAAAAAACTTTTTCATTTTTATTTTACGTTTACTGATCCTGACTTTTTTTCCATATCCCAAACTTATCGATAGAAATGTTTTTATTTTTTTATTTATTTTATCCGTGCCCGCCGGCACTGAAATCTTATCTGTCGAATTAGCATTGCTAATGCCAACGTCTGAGTTTCTCTGAAACATATTGGAAAGAGTCAAGGATGTTGGATTCTTGTGCAAGCGTGTACGGGACTTGAACTGCAATCAATATTTCCAAATACCCGAGAATGGGGCGAGGATTTGCGCACTGAACGGGGCTTTGCGATGGTTGTCTTTTGGGGGGATTATCATCGGACATGCCTTTTCGGTGAAAGATCGGAGAGGGGAATATTGTGTTCGACATTTTAAACGTTCTTTTCGAAGTTAGCAGTGTATTGAAGGACTACAAACCAGTTCTAAACTTTTAGCTTCCTTATAAAGAAAATATCTATCGTGAATCGCATTGAATGACAAAAAGAATTTTCTAGAATCATATAAAATATTGCTAATTTACTACTGTGCCCAAAAAAGTAAGGCTCATTATTTTTTTTTCCAAAACTATTTGTTTATTCTTCCAAATTTATTTCATCGCCTGCAAAGTAACCCCCCTCCGGACACAATGCACTTATGCCAATTTTTTTTTTCCAATCCTCACAGCATGCTAAAAATTAATCGCCAGGGATGGTCTTCAAAGCTGTACGGCATTCATGTTGAATCTCTTCAATCGACTCAAACCGAAGTGGACTTTTGAGTTTAGGGAATAGCCAGAAGTCGCACGGTGCGAATACTGTGGTTGTGGAATGATATGAGCTTAATTTTTGGTGAAAAAGTCACGAAGAATCAATGCAGTGTGCGCTGGCGCATTCAGTGTTTTCGGTACTAATCGAGATTTGAAGCGTTTGTGGATCAAAATGGATTTGACCGATCAAAGCACCAAATCTTCGTCGGTTGATGTTGATGGTCGACCAGAGGGCTCTTCGTCTTCAACGTGTACTCTGCCTTCTTTGAACTGTTTATACCACTTGTAAACATTTCTTTCCGATATAGGAATACTCACCGAATGCCGTCTGCATCATTCTATACGTTTCCGCAAACAAAATTGAATGCAAGTTCTTTACTTAATTCATTCAGGCATTTCAAAATCGCCAGAATAAGTTTTAGCGTCTCACAAAGTCAAGCGTAACTCAAACACTAATGAATATTTTGACGTCCAAGTTCATACAGATATTAAGGACAGTGCCAGCAACCTAAAAAAAAAAAAAAAATGAAATTCCATAAGCCGGAATTTTAAATTGAAAATTGGCCTTACTTTTTCTACACAGTAATACAGTTTTAAGACATGATTATGTTTTTTTACCATTTCAATCAGCACTATTTATTTTATTTGAAATTTAGTCTATTTACTGATCTATTGGAATATTTCATGCAACTCTCTTTGGATTCGCTAATACTAGCAATGCCAACATTCGTTAATGGTAACAAACCCACGAATGCACCATAATTATCCACCTCGTGACAGACAGGAAGACTTTTCACAAATTAATGTATTCTCAAATAAAAAAATAATAATAAAATTTTTATTTCACGTTTACTGATCCTGACTTTTTCCGTATCCGGAAACTTATCTATATAAGTATTTTTTATTTATTTATTTTATCCGTAGCCCGTTTTTATTTATCTTATCTGTCGAATTAGCATTACTAATGCCAACGTCTAGGTTTCTCTGAAACATATTGGAAAGAGTCAGAGAAGTTGGATTTTCTGCAGCGTTCCTCTAGTGCTCGGTACCACAGGTTTCGGGTTCGAGTCTCCGGCGGTGCCATGGATGTTTGTAGGGCTTGAATCCACTTTTAAACCGTAGTTCCCGATCTAATATCGCTATAGAGCGCTTCGGCGTATTGTTACCCGTGACCGTAGCTCACCTTCAAGCGACACACACCTGCTGGGTGGAGGTAAGTGAGTAACGTCGGTGCAGCGCTTACCTTAAGGCCTCCAAGACAGATGTCTAAGTGTTTGCAGCTGCATTAGAAAAAAAAAATCAAATTTTATCTGAAAAAGCATAGTCAACTTACAGTCCATGAAATTTGAAATACAGTTTTAAGACATATATCTTTTTCTTACCATTTCAATCAGCATTATTTATTTTATTTTAAACTCTGTCTGTTTATTTATCTATTGAATATTTCCTACAAGTAACTCTCTCTTTTGAATTCGCTAATATTAGCAACGCCAACATTCGTTAATGGTAACGCACCAACGAATTCCCAACTTAATTTTTCGTGCCTGTCACGCATTTTAAAAATAAAAAAATAAAACTTTTTTTTTTTTATTTCATGTTTACTGATCCTGACTTTTTCCGTATCCGAAACTTATCGGTAGAAGTATTTTTTTATTTATTTATTTATTTTCTCCATGGCCCGGCGGCACTGAAATCTTATCTGTCGAATTAGCATTGCTAATGCCAACGTCTGGGTTTCTCCGAAACATATTGGAAAGAGTCAGAGAAGTCGGATTTTGTGCTAGGGTGTACCGGGGCTTGAACTGCAATCAATATTTTCCAAATACCCAAGAATAAGGCGAGGATTTACGCATTGAACGGGGCTTTTGTGATGGTTGTCTTTTTTTGGGGGGGATTATCATAAGAACATGCCTTTTCAGTGAAAGATCGGAGTGGGGAATATTCAGGTTCAAAATTTTAAGCGTTCTTTCCTTAGATGGCAGTGCATTGAAGGTCTATGAACCAGTTCTAAACTTTCCTTAGAAGGAAAACATATATCGCGAATCGCCCTGAATGACAAAGAGTAGTATAAAATATTGCTAGATAAATATTGAATCATGGATAAAATATTGCTAATTTAGCGATAATTATCAAGCTAAAATGTTTGTAAAAATGCATTATCTAAGATGGGGCCTGATGACCGAGTGGCTAGCGTTCTGCCAGTCGGTACCACAGATTTCGGATTCGAGATGCAAGCATGTTAATCATGGCTTAATGCGATCAAGGCCTGATTTGTAACCTTGTACACATCTGTTGCATATGATGATTAAAGTCCAAATCCCCTGGTGCACATTGCAGTAACTGCTTTTAGGACCTGAATGGTGGAGGGACTAGCGCCTGACTCTCAGGGCCAAAGGTTTCGGATTCGAGTCCCGGCGGTGTCCTGGATATTTGTAGTGGTTCGGAATCCATTTAAACCGTAGTAAACCGGTCTAGCATCATCGTAGGGGGTATTGTTACTCCGCGTATTAGCTTATCTTCAAGTTACACGCGCCCCTGTGTAGTGCTAAGTGAGTAACCTCGGTGCAGCGCTTGCCTTAAGACATCAAAGACAACTGTCTAAGTGTTTGGCAGCTGCATTTGAGAAAAAAATTTTCTAAGATATTCGTTATGACAAATTAGATAAACTCTTACATCGTAGAGAGTCTACAGTGGTTAAAAATATTAGTAACAAAAAAATCGATAATTTTTTTCAAACTGTTAATCGATAAAGTATTTTAAAACTATAATTTTTCTATATTGAACAGCCCCCACAATCCGTGGAGTTGCGCATCAAACTTTAATAACAATTGAATAATTGTAGAATCCTTCTGCAAAAAAAAAATTGTCTTGTTACTTTTTAAAAATTTTATGTACATATATATATATATAATTTAGAATATGTGGCTAACTCCATTTTGCAGAAGAAGCACTATTATTCAATATATATATATTCAAATGAACAGCTACCTGGAAATAATATACCTTCTGGATTATAGAAATTTTCATTTATTTTATTAAAATTTATAGTGTTAAATGCTTCATAAAAAAGGGAATACAAAATAAATATACGATGCCTTAAGGCAAGCGCTGCACCGACGTTACTCACTTAGCACTACTCAGGAGGTGCGTGTGTAGCTTGAAGATAAGCTACGAAAACGAAGTAGAATATCCCCCGCAATGATCTACGATCCTGTTAAACCGGGACCTACGATTTAAAGTGGAGTCGAACCCGAAACCTGTGGTATCGATCGCCAGAACACTACCCACTCGGCCATTCAAGTCCTAAATTTACGATATAAAGGCAGAAACGGGCGATTCCATTAATTTCCAGGGGTGATGAACGCTCAACTCGTGACCCCGTGGCAACGTGCACAGCTAGCGAAAAACGGACAGAGGTTCGAATCTATTAGAGGAATAGTTGTAGTCACTCTTTCGGAAACAAGGAGACTTGCTGGCGGTTGTTACAATGCTTATAAAGCGTCTCGCATCAATAAGAGGTTGCAAGGGAGGGAGTGTGTCCTGGTTTTATCACATACGACACAAAAATGCTAGGAATCACCCCTAAAATGTCCGCCAGGAAGGCACTGTCCTGACCCGTCGGTGGCAGTTCGTGGTATACATGAGGCCCCTACAGGTTCCACCCTCAGCTTTCTAACAGGAAAGGGCTACGTAGCGCTATGCACAAGATTGAAATGTCGAGAAAAAGGAAAATAAAACGGGTTGAATGCAGACATAGGCAGCTCAAAGCGATTCTTAAAGAACAAAAATTTAACTGTTAGTATGGAATTTTTATCCAACTTTTGTTTTAATATTATATAAAATAAAAGCGAAAAGCATCAACAAAAATCAAAAAATCCTGCTTAAAAATCAGATTACTTTTCAAGCTGTTTTATTTATTTTTTTTTTAATTATTAAAGTCTAGACATGGTAATCACGGGAATAACAAATATTTTAGAGAATGAAGTTGGGAAATTTAATTCGATGCTTAGGTGAAGTAAAAACTCTCTCTCTCTCTATATATATAATAAATATCCTAAATATTGTTAAATGAATGAGGTTTAGTTATATATATACATATATATGTATATAGATAATTAAACCTCATTCATTTAACGATATTTAGGATATTTATTTTATGTCGCATTTAAAGAAGGGCTTTATGTATCCCGCCGGGTAGAGAGGATATCTCTTAAATATATTCTTTTTTTCTTAGCTTTTTCTACGTATTAGATGTAACTGTACATATCTTAGAATAAAATATTTTCATTCTTTCTATATTTCTAAGAAGTAATATATTTCCTTTATTTAATTTATTTCAATTATATATGCATTAAATTTGTTTGTATTTCCATTGATTTCATCTTTGTAACTTGAAGCCTTTTTTAAAACCAATAAAATAGAGATTTTATTTTCAAAACTAGTAAGGTAGTTAAAAACATTATAGTTGAATCGATGCGAAATTGCATGTGTGTTTATAATAACTCAATCTCAACTAAAAACCACCATCATAAGCGACGTCACGCCAATAGCTGCTTTATAAAATCTTCTTTTAAATCAGTATAAATGGCCAGCCATAATTTTACGCCATTCTACTTAACAATCTTGTTGACATTCAGTGCATATTAGAAATAACAGACATTTGCAGATCAGAAGTTGCTATAAAAATCTGCTTATATTTAATAATTAACATAAAACAGTGATAGGAACATCTTCAAAAAATTGCATTTTTTTTTTAGAGAGGAATAAACTCAATAAAAAACGGGTAAATATAGAAATATGAAATATGTTTTCAACAGGAATTGGAATATAACATTAAAAGCTACTTTATCACCAAATTTCAGACAAAAGGCTGGATAATTTCGCTAAAAAAATGTGTCCAAATACTTTTAGGAGGACCCTACAGGATAAAATTAAGTAATCGTATATTAATGAATTATTATCTAAAGCTAATGGAAAAGTCTGGGATGAATGGGGAAAAAAAATTCACTAAGAGGTTTTGCCAATTTTTAATTAAAAACTGGACACGACTGCCTGCCGAACATCTGGCCAAAATAGGGATTGGGAACTCTGATATATGCGTTTTATGTAAGGCAGGGAAAATGAATAAGGCCCATCTACTTTGCTTGGGACTTGACTCATAACTTACAACATAATGGTGATTTGTTTACACTTTGCTGGAGGGCCAGAGAAAACGTGTCCTGATCGCATGGAATTTTATTATGGTGCTTCTAGCTTTTTAATTTTTTAACATTAGAACATTTAATTTGTTTTTAAGGCCTTTTGATCGTTTTTTTTTTTGTAAGAATGTCTGTTCTTTTACCTTTGTAATTTGATTTGTATATTTGCTCATTTGGATTTGTATATATACTTTCTCTACGGTAAGTGGACAAATTTGTATGGATTGAGTTCCAATAAAACCATAAGTAACAATAACAACAAATTGTCCAAATGCTTACTCGATTTTTTTTTTTTTTTTTTTTTTTTTTTTTGCATCTTAATGTTTTTGGGGATATATTTTGAAATATGGCTTGCACACTTAAAGCAAATATTGCATTCGATTTCTGGGATGTTATCAGATAAAATTGTACTAACCAGAAAAATTCCTGAAATATAATGAACCAATTTTACGAAATTTTGGTAGATTAAAAAATTAAAATTTATCCAATTTTAGGGTCATTTCATATCTTTTAATATACATTTTACAGAATCAAAATAAAGTTTCCGTTTGATTAAGGGTGTGATTTCATATAAAATGACACAGACATAAAAATTCTAGGATTGTAATTTTTCAAAATTTAGTTAGAATCGAAAAATTCATATTTTTGGATGAAATTCACATATTTTGAAAAAAATTTCAGAAACAAAAATCGTTGTAATCTGGTTAATGCTCACATATTTAAAAAAATTTATTTGTTCACATTCAGCAATAGGGCTTTTCTTTTATGAAATTACATTAAATTGCTAGTGTCAAGAAAAAAAAATATTGAAGATGAACCCAGTAAATTGTCATTAAATTTCCACATTTTATTAAATGTGCTTTAATATATATTTATAGAAACATTTCGCCAAATTCGCTACCTTGTTAATAACACTAAGTTTGTAACTAGCTCCTACTGAGTAGATACAAGTTCGGCAAATGCTGCTAACAATATTGCTCCTTGATCAAAAGAAGGGAAAATAGGATTTTTGTAAAAGGAACTTTTTCAATTTCCTTTTCATTACATTTATCAATCGGACTCTTAAGCCACTGGACTGTTTAAACCAATTGTATCCTTTGATCAAGTAAAACGAGAATAAAAGCCAAGCTAAAATGTAGGCTCAGGTTTTTTTTAAAGCAGTTTAAGATAATCTATCCTGTTCAGAGCTAAAATTTTTTAATAATGTTTTCTGGGGATTTATTTTTTCAAGTTATGGCTCAGTTTGGTTATAAAACATTGATAAACATGTACATTAAAACATACACGTGATTTTTTTTTTCTTTGTTAAAATTGTCAAAAACGTTTTTTATACTTCATCGAAAACATTTTTTTTTCTAATGCAGCTGGCAAACACTTAGAAACTTGTCTTAGATGTCTTAAGGCAAGCGCTGTACAGACATTACTCACTTTGCATTATCCGGGCGGCTCGTGTAACTTGAAGATAAGCCACGGACGCGGAGTAATAATTCCAATGTAATGCTCTACGATCCTATTAGACCGGGACCTACGTTTTAAAGTGGATTCCGAACCACTACAGAGCGCTAGCCACTCGGCCATTCAGACCCATCCTCGAAAGCATTACACTTATATTTTTGCTCTTAATGACTTGATTGATTGTTAGTCGGCAAAACCTTATAATAGTATCATTGCTTCAATTCAATTCATGTATAATAGATATAAGTCTATATTTATGCAAGTCAATGTATATTTATATATATTTTTAGTGAGGAATAATCACATTGACTTGCATAAATATAGACTTATATCTATTATACATGCATTGAATTGAAGCAATGATACTATTATAAGGTATTGCTGACAAACAATCAATCAAGTCATTAAGAGCAAAAATATAAGTGTAATGCTTTTTAACCAAAATGCCAATAACTCATCTCTCAATAAATATATTTAAATTTTTTTAGTATAATGAATATACCAAAAAGAATTAAAGAATATGTTTAACATTTTAGTTTTATGTATTATTCATGCAAAGATACATAAAAATGTCATTAAATAATCATGAAACGTTCCTGTATCTGTTTTAATGTTCATTTTAGGAATGTTTATAACCGAATTTAATAATAACATCAAAAAAGTTTGTTTTTTCATAAAATATAATTTTAAAATGTTGGCTATAGATCGGTTCTTATTCTCCCTCCTTTTAGAAATGTCTTTGATTAGAATCAGGCATTTCTATTACTTTCCAACAACAGTTTTGTGCAGTTCCACCTCTCACATTCATCTCGGCAGCAGTACATAACTCTGATCTAATGGTTCCAGATAGAGAATCTGCTTCTAATTATTCACCAGAATGTAACAGAGCTACATTTTAATGAGGGAATTATGAAATGCAACGGAATTTCTAGGCATTGTAATGCATTCCTAAACACTATCAATAAACGCGTTAATACTCCTCTGCACGAAACGTTGCCTTAAATCAGGGATATTGCTTTGATTTCAAGGCGTGTGACTCTCTGAGTTGGTGCGAATTAGAATTGCTAATGTTTTTGAGAAGTTTTCGTTATCGTGAAAGAAATAGAAAAAAAAAAAAAAGGTCTTTTGAAAAGGGGTGGAATAAATTCTTCCCGCGTTAATTTTCGGCGGGGTCAACAACGGGTGTTTGTTTGTTGGCTGTAATAGATTTAAATTGAAATGAGGGCGATGGGGGTTTGTGAGATAAAAAAAAAAAGATTTCGTTTTTGTAATTTTGGAGAAGAAAACAAAATTGTTTGAGAGAAAAGTTTGGGGTTCAGGTTTGGGGCAACATTGGAAATTCTTAGTGTTTTGTATTCTGCTTCGGAAATGTTTGAATCGAATCATGCTGTGCATATAAATATATCGAGGAATATTAAAAAAGGAAATTAGATCGATAAAACAAATCTCTTTTATTTAAGATAAAAATATTTTTGAATGCCGAATCGTCTCTACAAGAAAAGCGGATATGGATGGAATTTCAGAACTTCATATAAAAACTTGGAGTCAGCCCAGGTATGAAATGGCACCCGTACAATATAAGAGTACACCTAGGAAATGCCATCAAGAGAGATTGGAAATGCCATGCATAGGATCCAATTCCTATCTCTCTTGTGAGTTAAGAAATGCCATCCATAGGATACAATGACACATGTAGGATATAAGAGCACCTACTGGAAATATCTGTAGACTTACACAGGTTCCAATAGATTCATCGCGACCGAGTCCACAGTTTTTGTAGACTTCTCTACCAATCTAACAATGGCGGGACTTTTGCAGTGGTGTCTAGGGGATTTGTCAGACAAAGTGAAGTAATGCGATGCTTAAATAAAGCCATTTCATTACACGCTATTATATAATGATATTTACATTAGTTATTAATTAAGTGCGGACTCGCTGCTTGACGCAGTCTGCCCCATTCTCTCTCTCCTCTGTCGCTGTTCGCCAGCGTTCTTCATCTACGGGGGTCTGTGCCCCTTCTCCAGAGGTCAGAGTTCAAAGTTGAATACTCCCCCACATTGTAAACAGGCTCTGTCAAAGACAAGCAACCGTGATGTGTTGCCGCCTGCTGATTACCACACAAACAAATCCTACATGACATCCACAGGTTAAATAGAAGTTGTCATCACGGCTTGATCCGGGAGGCCTTTTCACAGGGAGTGATGACAAAGATGTTGATGAGCAATGGATTCTGCGTCTCTGCTCAACTCGTTTCCAAAGTTGAGGCTTACATGGGTAGTTTATATATCTCTGGTTTGGCTATTGTGCGCAGTGCACTTCGCGTGTGGAACATAGGGACTTTCCGCAGTATCATGATGATCGATGTAGGATACAAAAAGCACAGATAGGAAATGCCATCTATAGGATATAAAAGCACAGATAGGAGATGCCATCTATAGGATATAAAAGAACAGATAGGAAATGCCATCTATAGGATATAAAAGAACAGATAGGATATAAAAGCACAGATAGAAAATGCCATCTATAGGATATAAAAGCACAGATAGAAAATGCCATCTATAGGATATAAAAGCACAGATAGGAAATGCCATCTATAGGATATAAAAAAGAACAGATAGGAAATGCCATCTATAGGATATAAAAGCACAGATAAGAAAATGCCATCTATAGCATATAAAAGCACAGATAGGAAATTCCATCTATAGGATATAAAAGAACAGATAGGAAATGCCACCAGTAGGATAAAAAAACACAGTGAAAAGGCTTTATTGTAAAAAACTGGCTGCCACAGTGCTGCAGACAAAAGAGAGAAAACAAGAAAATGCCATAAGGAATAGGATAAAAAAAAAAAAAAAAGGTGTCATAAAGGAGAGAGGACAAAACAGAAGATGCCGCATTGGAGCGAGAAACGAGAAGGTACTGGCAAGTAAGAGCAAATAAAGCATGTGTTCCGCAAGGAGAGAGGAAAAAGCACACAAGAAAGATTGTAGTCAGGAAGGACAAATTAGATAAAAGCTGTGGCCAAGAAGGAAGTAGGGAATGATCGGACTGTTGGTACGATGAAATTAAGTGTTCGGAGGGTATGCGATAGTTCAGATTACTCATAAATATATATCATCAATATCAATAAATGTATTCGTTCGTAAAGTAGCTAATCTAGGAAAGGTTCGTGAACAATTCTCTTGAAAACATCTCTTAAAAACAATCAATAGGAGATAAATCAAGTGACCGAGTTGACGATGTGACATCATACTCAATCCACCAATTTCTCAAATGCCCGGAATCAAAATTTCACGTACGCACATTGCATCTTATGGCAGACCCCAATTACTTGAAACCCTAATCGGCGATGTACGTTTTTACCAATAGAATCATACATGTGAGCATCCACTTCCATTAGTTATATGATAACAGAAATAAATACCAGCCAACCTAGCATTGGTGAAATGATGCATGTTGACCATACACAGCCAATGGCTTTCAAGAGGAATCTGCACGATTAAATGCTCGCGTACAGTGCAATTTGCGCACATTCTGCCGTGCTTTCCAGCGGGATTCTAATTCCTATGCATGTTGCTTACCAGCTGTCGAATTTTTCCCATAACACTCTGTATTTAGCAGAACTAAGAAATTGGAACATGATAACATTTTCTGGTGATCTATTTCAAAATAGGTTCTTTACTTTATAGTTCATTAATATGTTTGAATATCAGTAATCCTAGAAAAGAAAAAGAATAAAGCACTTGCTTTCCAATGGCCATAATTTTCATTATCATTTAGTATTATTATGTAATATAGATTTCAGATTAGTTTCTGATTCGGTTTCAAATAAGTGGTTCAAATAATCAATAAAGTTTTATCGACAAACGAAAAAAATATTCCTTATATTCTTAATATAAAAAAGTTCCTTCTTCTTTTTTGGAATATTATTTTTGTATTTATTTGTATTTTTAAATAAAAATTTTTTTCCATTTAAGCATTTGTTAAGTACAGTCAATGCATATTGTGTTCCTCTATATTATCATTATGCATTGGGTGCTATCATTTGGAATCAATATATATATATATCAACAATTTGAAAATCAATTGATTTTGATCGATGTGCATAGCTCAGCAACAAATTCTAAAATCTGGTAAAAAGAAAGAAATGTCTCCCCAATAAATGCGTGTAAACGTGTGTCTCCCAACAGAAAAATCTGTTAAGAGACAAACAAACAGAAAAACAGATTTTTTGTGTTTGGGGAAATATTTACCAAACAGAAAAATCTCGACTTCCAATGATTCTAAAAAAATTCAAAAATGTTGCCAAATATCGAATCTTTTAAATAAAGCAATAAAACAATTTTTTTTTTTCTTGAAAATCATAACTTGGATGTAGTCGATTACTTTAATATGATAATATAGGTTTGCCATAATCGTTTGCTTATCTCAAATGACCTTTTGATGCTTTATATAATAATTTTAACCGGAAAAGAATTATTCAAAGAAAAAAAAAAACTATGTATTATTTAAGTTTTCAGGAAATACAAACACACGCGAATTTCTTGCTCTTTGTGTACAGATATTGTAATAACGTATGTGTTAAATTCTTTCTTTTTTTTTTTCCAGGTGGGACCTGCTCCTAACAATCAAGCCATTAGAGCTCATGCTAAAGTTAGCGTAATTGGTAAGTACGAACATAGGTTTCAAAAATTAAGGATTCAGAAAAATTGTAATTGTGAATTTTTATTGGAATTTGATAAAATTTGGCAAAAACAACTTAATCAAAAACAGTGTTCCCAATTTAAGCAGAAAAAACGAAATAGAATTTTTTTTTCTGTATTAATAATTCAGAAAAGTGAAACATACTAAATAATATATCATTTCAGTTTAATGAGTAGTTAGCTTCAATATGGAGTGTGATTACTTCCAATAGTCATATAGAGGTACGGTAAAAAGATCTAACATGCTCAAAATGATGTTTATAAATTCAATTATCATCAAAACCTATTGATGAATCAAAGAAGTTTAAAGTACCTGAAAGTCTGCGGGGCTATTTAAATGCACCATTAAATATCCCTACAACATCTAAAACAAGCTAAGATGTGTTCAAGTCTTGAAAACATACTGCCAATCCATAAGCCCAATACTATCCTTACGAAGGTAATTCTCTACCAATCGAACTCTATGTGATCTCGCATTATCGTATTGTAAGATGAAGTAATCAGCAACTGCACCTGCTTAACGAAGAACAATTGAATAAAAAGTATCGCCTATTAGACTACCCTACACCACACCACATCACTGTATCTAGAAATGAGTTGTCCCTTTAAGACTCGTGCCCACCGAGGCGAGAAGCGTTTAAGCGACAAGATTTGACTCACTAGCCTCACCCGTTCGCGTGAAACCGGTTTGAAATGCACCGCTTCGAGTCGACCCACTTTTCAACTCGAAGCGGAACTCACTAGGTGTAATGCGATTTCTGACGTTTCACTGTGAACGGGGTAGAAAAGCTTTTCTCGCCTGCCGCATGTCGCGTCGTCGCCTGTCGCCTCGGTCGGAAGGAGCCTTTTACAGTTTGGGAAGGATGTGTATGAGAAGTTTGACTACGTGACGCTCTACGATCATGTGAGACGGGAACCTACATCTTAAAGTGGATTCCGAACCACTACAAACATGCATGTTACCTCTGGTATTCAAACCCGAAACCTGTGGTACCGAGGGCCAGAGCTCTAGCCATTGGCCACATGCCCAATGATGTTAAAAGACAGCAGCTTAACTAATTTGCATATCGTATTCTGATGAAGCATTACATTTTAGGTGTGCTGTGTAATTTGCATGAATAATAGCTGTGTAATTTGTTCAAGTTATTTTTGAGTATGCAATAGCAATTTTCTGATTTTATCTTCATTTTTTAAAATAGTGAAATGTTGTTCTCTTTTAATTCAAATTATTTAAACCGGTATATAAATAATTAGATAAAATGTCTTATAAAAAATTTATAATATGATTTGGGTTTGTCATAACCTCTAAAAAAAAGTAAATTGTGCGAATTTTTATATCAGTGAAGTTTTCTTCTAAGAGTGTCGCACTGTAATAGGTCGGCTGACAAGTTCATAGGCTTACAAATAGATGGCGCTATTAGTATTAAATCCATATGACTTTTATTTAGCTCTTACCTTCAAAAGACACGTGTATAAATTTGACAGCTGTTGCACTATTAGTATGGGAGTTATAACATTTTTAGTGAAGTTATAGCATTTTTGTGTCCACATCACGTGCAGTCCACTCGGCTGACTGTCGATTGGACTCCGGTGTGAAAAGATGAAGCCTTGTTTCATCCATTGTCACATATCGACGTAAAATTCGGGTTTATTACGATTGAACAGCTCCAAAACTGCTTAGAATCCTCAATTTGATGTTGTTTTGGGTCGATTGTGAGCTCGCGCGGCACCCACTTTGAACAGTGCTGTCTCATATCCAAATATTCATTCACGATATGTCCAACACGTTCCTTTGATATCTTTAGGGTCTCCGCTATCTCAATCAACTTCCCTTTTTACGGTTATCAGAAATTATTTTGTGGACTTTTTGATGTTTTCGTCGGTAACAGCCTCTTTGGGGCGTCCACTGCGTGCATCGTCTTCGGTGCTCATTTCGCCTCGTTTAAATTTAAGCAAACCACTTCTCTACGGTTGATTTTCCTGGTGCAAAATCGAATAATGTTTATCAAGCCAAGCCTTGGCTTCAATAGTATTTTTTCGCCAAAAAGCAATGCTTGCATTAACACACGAAATTCCTTTTATCCATTTTTTCAAACTAACAAAAGTTGCTTCACTAAAAATGCTATAACTCACATACTAATAGTGCAACAGCTGTCAAATTTATACACGCGTGTCTTTTGAAAGTTAGGGCTAACTAAAAATCATAGGATTTAATACTAGTACCGCCATCTATGTGTTAGCCTATGAACATTTCAGCCCACGTGTTAGTTAAGTCAATCATTGATGCCACGTTACTATTTATTTTATTTGCCATGGGAAGCGAAGCCTTTAGTGATTTAAAGCTATAGTCGACAATGCAACGGTGAATATTTACAAAGAAAATAAATATCTCCCATTTAAAAGTAATAATCATAATAACAATATTTATTGTTGTATTAAATGAAAGAACAATCACTAATTTTACCATTTTATTTTATTAACAAGCAAAAAACGAATCATCCATACATTCTTGGCCTTAATTCCAAATTAAGTTTACTGTCATTTAAAAAAATTATTTAAATTATGATTCCGTATATCCATTTATGATTATTTTATAATTATTCTTAAGCAAGCAGTTTTAGACGAACAACAAACATTTCAATTCATTCATTATTTGCATAAACTGTTTTGACAGATTAACAGAACCTTTTATAATTATATCAATGCAGAGCACCGCCTGGAAATTAAATTTGAATTAATTCAGAATCATTTAAATTAGCAACTATGAGAAGTTAAGTAGCAATTAGTTTGCTCAGCTAAGAGCAATATTTATATTAGTATTAGTTCAAACGTTAACTCAAATTATCTGAAGATCATTTTTATTATTATCTGGCAATTATAACACATTATTAGGTAATACATAACGCAAAAAAAAATTAATGCATACACATTTTGTATTAATATAAATATATATATTAATGCAAAATGTGTATCGTCGTATTTTTCTAATTACAGCTGGATTTTCCTAGGAAAATTAAGCTGTAATTGAAAATGAAATGCAAAGATTTTATTAGGGATTAATTTAACACTTTTATAGTGATAAAAGTATTGATTCTATTTAAAAAATTATTTGACTGAAAAATTGTGTGAATTTCTAGTAAAGATTTAATGAAACGAAAGGAAAATAATTCTCAATATTACATTTTTTTCTTTTTTTTTTTTTAATTATAAGAAACAAATTATTTGAAACGAAAGAAACGAAGCATTTTAAAAAGAAATTGAATGTATTTTTTTAAATTAAAGCCCGTATTTGAGGAATAAATTAATAGAAGTTCAAGGCTGTAAGACCTTGGTTTGAAACTTCCCAGATGGCAATGCATACTAGAAAAGAGTGATAAAGATTACAAAGAATGGTAGTGATTGTATAATGTGATGATTGCTTTAATGTAATGTAATGATTGTTTTTCAAAAGTGTTAGAGATTTCAATGCGAGAAGTGATAAAGGTTCTTTACAATACAATTCTCCCAGTCATTCTACAATTGCTGTTATGATCGCAACATGGATGTTTGCTAATGGTTTGGAATCCACGCTAAACTGTAGGTCACTGTCTAATTAGCCCAAAGTGAGAGCAAAATGACAGTAAAGCGATAAACTAAACTAAACCATATCCGTAAAATTTTAGGTTGGCCAAATCTGGCAACTTGTCATGTCCCATAAATGCTGAAATGGCTAACCCATGCATACTTTATTCAATCCCATGCATGTCCTTTCAACCCTGTTGGCTAAGAAAACTATGAACTATGTTGACAGTCGAGAGGTATACAAGTTATGGTTATCTTTTAGAAAATTATTATTATCATCATCATTATTATTATATTGTTATTTACTATCATTATCTTGTAAAAAAATGGTTTCACATTGATGTACTATAAAAACCGAAGCAAAACGTTGTAGGAGGCTTTCAATTTGTTGTTAAGCTAATAAAATTGTACTCAGAATTAAATCCAGCAATTGTTTAGGACGATCTGTAAAGAGTGGCACCGCACCATTATACTAAGAGTAATGGCTGTGTAACTCTAAAAATAGAACTAATTAGGACATATGATCTTGGCACCTACACATAAGGCTCCAATGGCTTACTGTCCCCTATTCCAGTAGAATTCATGCATAAACACTATGAGATTTCAGTCTGCTGGCAGAAGAGACCTCTCAGTGGCAACGTGAGCAGCTAGAGTGCAGAAAGATGAAGATTTGAATCCGTTGGCGACATTGTTGTAGTCACTGCTTTCAAAAATGAGGAAAACTCAATGTCATGATAATATGAGCAAAGCATCTTGCTTCCACAGTCAGGCTATCTGTTGGAAGTTTTCAGGATTATCTGTCGCATGGCACTCAAAAAGTCCTCCTGGAAGGTCTGTCTTCCTCAACACTCGTTGTCTGACTTTCGTGGTCTACATGGGGCCGGCCAATCTTCCACCCACACCTTTCTAACTGGTTTTGGAGTTGCATTGTCTTTAAGGGGGTGGCGTGTAGAGAAAAAAAAAAAAAATTTGAATTTGTCGCGCATTCATTCGGTCTCTTTGCATTCAGCGAATAAATTCATTTCTGTGTAACAATTGCTGCCAGTGGTTTAGCACAGTATTGAACAGTCCCAACGGTGCACGTGGTGGTTTTCGGTAGCTTTGCATAACCAGCTAGTTTTTCTAATTTTAGCTTATGCGGGAGTGGTTATAAAGGTAAACCTCTATTAATAGTTAATAGGTAGTTTCTCTATTAATAGCTTATGCGTGGTTGACTGCAACGCGTAGAAATGAATTATTCATTATACCTCAGGAAATTTCAACACTGACAAACTGAAACGGTAAATCATTTGCATTTGTTATCCACCTTATAAGAAAGCTACTTCGAGGCAGAATGTTGTATTAGTATCGAAATACTAATTGATGGTAAACATAAAATCATTCGCATACTGGGTATAAAAAATTCTGCTTCATGTGAAATTTCAATAATACTTGATTATTCGGAGAATGTTTTTCCCCTGCAAAAGATTGATTTACGCTCACACAACTGTTACATCCCTACTCAACAATGGAACTGGACATGATTTCTTGAATTGCTATATTATTTTTTACCCGGAACTTACCACATAAGTTATTAGTATTTAAAATATCAAATTTTTGTTGTTCAATGCGCTGGATAAAGTTAAATGCCACAAGCAAGGAATTGCACAGCTGTTACGAGTTTAACACTGGCCAGGCGACAGTAGCTTGAAGATAAGTTACGGACGGAGTAACAATACCCTCGCAAATCTCTGATCCTATTAGGACAGGGACCTAAGGTTTAAAGTGGATTTCAAAAGTACACACATCCCCTGCCACCGTCGGGACTCGAACCTGAAACCCGTGGCACTGAGAGCCAAAACTCGGCCATCAGCCCCCAAAGACATCAAATGAGTTTTTTTTTAATTTAGCTGAAAACCATAAAATAACATATACGGAGTTTAAAATTTAATAACAATATGGAAAACGTATTTAAAATTAATTCATAAAAATGTATAGTTAATTGATGTAATTTTAAAATAATATTAATAAAATTTTGACGAATGAAAATCGAAAAAAAATTAACGCAATATTGAAAATTATTGGAAAAAATATTTTTTGTACAAATATTAATTTTTATTATAATAGAATACAGGTGTATTAAAGATTAATAGAATTTACATACTAAAGTAAGTTCTTTTTAAGCTCTCAGACCAGTAAACCTTTTTTAGAAGATCAGTATTACATATTGTACGTTTATGAACCAGCACTATTTTACTAATTAAACTCTTAAGCGCCGAACAGTTTTAAACAGTAATTTCAGAATTTATTAGCATGAAACTTTTCTACTTCAAATTGGAAACTTGTCAAGAACTGAAGGTGGTTCAAGTTATAATTAATTCTTCCCGCAGAACAGAGAGAAATGAAATTCAGAATGGAAGGTTTCGAACATAGAAACGATAGCATTAATAAGCAATGATGGATAACTTGTCAAAGTTTCTCATTATAAAAAAGTTTTTGTTATTAAATTTTTTTTCGAGCTTCACTTCAAAGTTTACTTCGTAAAATTAACCTTTTTTTTTTGTAAAATTTGTATATAGATTGAAATTATTTTCATGTCATTATATATATATTGCTATTTTTATAGTAAATTTAATTTTGTTTATCGTAGACGGCTTCTACTCAAAAAGCCTTCTAAAATTAAAAATTTTGTTTTGGGGCCTCATAAGAACATGTGTTTTAAAAATTCTTGTCAGTCACATTTTCTGAAACTTCCAGGACAACACCATCCTTGTATAATCTTAAATAAAAATTCCAAATCATCCGCCAATTCATCGTTAGGCTTGAAAAGACCCAACAAGAAAATACTCATCATTGACTGAAAAATTCCATTCATCCAGCTTTCCAAAGGATATGCCATTTTAATTGGCTATTAAGAGGATTGTGAATTTATTAAAAGAAGTCAAATAGAATTTATAACAGTTACGAAGATTAGTTGGTTACAAAGAAGTCAAACAGAATTTATAATCAGTTACAAGAAGTTATTACAAAGAAGTCAAACAGAATTTATAATCAGTTACAAAGGAAGTTGATATTACAAAGAAGTCAAACAGAATTTATAATCAGTTACAAGAAGTTATTACAAAAAGTCAAACAGAATTTATAATCAGTTACAAAGAAGTTATTACAAAGAAGTCAAACAGAATTTATAATCAGTTACAAGAAGTTATTACAAAGAAGTCAAACAGAATTTATAATCAGTTACAAGAAGTTATTACAAAGAAGTCAAACAGAATTTTATAATCAGTTACAAGAAGTTATTACAAAGAAGTCAAACAGAATTTATAATCAGTTACAAGAAGTTATTACAAAGAAGTCAAACAGAATTTATAATCAGTTACAAGAAGTTATTACAGCAAAAGAAGTCAAACAGAATTTATAATCAGTTACAAGAAGTTATTACAAAGAAGTCAAACAGAATTTATAATCAGTTACAAGAAGTTATTACAAAGAAGTCAAATAGAATTTATAATCAGTTACAAGAAGTTATTACAAAGAAGTCAAACAGAATTTATAATCAGTTACAAGAAGTTATTACAAAAAGAAGTCAAACAGAATTTATAATCAGTTACAAGAAGTTATTACAAAAAGTCAAACAGAATTTATAATCAGTTACAAGAAGTTATTACAAAGAAGTCAAACAGAATTTATAATCAGTTACAAGAAGTTATTACAAAGAAGTCAAACAGAATTTATAATCAGTTACAAGAAGTTATTACAAAGAAGTCAAACAGAATTTATAATCAGTTACAAGAAGTTATTACAAAGAAGTCAAACAGAATTTATAATCAGTTACAAGAAGTTATTACAAAGAAGTCAAACAGAATTTATAATCAGTTACAAGAAGTTATTACAAAAGAAGTCAAACAGAATTTATAATCAGTTACAAGAAGTTATTACAAAGAAGTCAAACAGAATTTATAATCAGTTACAAGAAGTTATTACAAAGAAGTCAAACAGAATTTATAATCAGTTACAAGAAGTTATTACAAAAAGAAGTCAAACAGAATTTATAATCAGTTACAAGAAGTTATTACAAAGAAGTCAAACAGAATTTATAATCAGTTACAAGAAGTTATTACAAAGAAGTCAAACAGAATTTATAATCAGTTACAAGAAGTTATTACAAAGAAGTCAAACAGAATTTATAATCAGTTACAAGAAGTTATTACAAAGAAGTCAAACAGAATTTATAATCAGTTACAAGAAGTTATTACAAAGAAGTCAAACAGAATTTATAATCAGTTACAAGAAGTTATTACAAAGAAGTTAAATAGAATTTATAGTCGGTTAAAAGAAGTTAATACAAAAGAAGTCAAACAGAATTTATAGCCAGTTGCAATTACAAAGAAGTCAAACTGAAATTATAGTCAGTTACAAGAAGTTATTACAAAGAAGTCAAATAGAATCTATAGTCAGTTAAAAGAAGTTATTACAAAGAAGTCAAATAGAATCTATAGTCAGTTACAAGAAGTTATTACAAAAAAAGAATTCAAACAGAATTTATAGTCAGTTAAAAGTTTATTACAAAAATGTCAAATAGAATCTATAGTCAGTTACAAAAATTTAATACAAAGAAGTGAAACGGAGAATAAAAGCATTTGGTTTGCTGTACCTCATGGGAACAAGTAAACCACAAACCTAAATTTACCTTTACACCGTCCAATAAAGTTATTGTATCGAAATTCTTACCAAAGCCAGTTCCCCTCTGCAATGTTGTGTGGTGACCTTTCATTTCACTTGTTGTATAACAGCGGGCCACCTGGGACCCAAAACCACTTTTGAATCGTTTTTCCTTACAAATATTTTTCCAAACCGTATTTAAATGCTAAAATATTTTTCAAAATACTTTTTCAGATCTTTGGTCAAGTATTTTACTTTTTTCAGTTATATAAATTTTTACAAGAATATATAAGTATATGAATTAAGTATATATACATAAATACCATATATATATATATATACATATAGGTATGTATTATATAATGTATATATTTAATCTTATATATATTCCTGTAAAAAGTGGGCAGAAGGAAGATAAAAATAATAATAACTTAATGTCCTGATAAAAGTGACAAGATTATACAGAAAAACAAAATGGTCTTTATACAGGGCGATTAACATTTTAAATAACAAGGTGTGAAACACACACTCATATATAATATATAAATATATATAACTTTTTTTTTTACATTTGTATTTATAATGTTTCTTACCCTGCTATGTATTTACCATGAAAGAAAGTACCTAGAATATCTTTCAAAAGTATAATGCAAAAATATAAAATTTCAGAATATCTTTACAGTACGTTATATATTTACTAGTTCAAAACTTTCCCATTTTTAATACTCAAAATTTTTACATTTAAATTAATAAAATATTTGAATAATTATTATTTGAAACATTGTTTTGTTTTCTAATCTGAAATATATTTAATATATATAATTATTCAAGTATTTTTCAATAACATAGAACAGCATAACACAGAGAAGTGGTCTTCAAACTTTGTCAATTTAAGAAACCCTCCATACCACAGGTTTTGGATTCGAGTCCCGGCAGTGCCATGGATGTTTGTAGAATTCGAATCCACTTTAAACCGTAATTCCGTGTCTAATAGGATCGTAGAATGTTGTGGGAATAATGTTACTCGCGTTCGTAGCATATCCCTCAAGCTACACGTGCCCACTTGTAGTGCTAAATGAGTAACAGCTAACAGTTCGTCAGTGCAACCCGCTTTGGGTTGATCACAGGGGCATGGTTAATACGACCCAGTTCTCGATACCATTAAAATTTAAAAGAGCCCATTAAGTATAAAATTATTTATGGAACAGTAGGTCATAAACAATAGAATATTCTCAATTTAGTAGTATATAAAAGAAGAACGTTTTAATATTATTTTATTATATTGTAATGAAAGTTTAAAAAGTATTACAAAATAAAGTTTTAATTGTCAGTTACTTGTTAATAAAATAATAAAGTTTTCAATGTTAATGAACTTGCTTTGTTTGCATAAAACTTTAAAGTCGGGTTCTGTTGCCGTTATTAATAAACGTATTTCATGTTCAGAATTCAATTTATTTCGTATTTTATTTTTGATCTAACATATGTTGGAAACGACTTTTTGCACTAATATTGTAATGAAGCACATTAACGCTTTTATGACTTTTGCAGAAATTTGAGGACATTCTGTATAAATTTTTAACGAAAATCAAGAAGATCTTTCTGTATAACGAGAAATCAAGTTCATCTATGCATTTTAACACAGAATCTGCTGATACTTCAACCAGTTGTTCCTGTTCTATCAGTAATAAATAATGATTTTTATTGAAATTTTAAAACGGATTTTTAATACTATCTTGGGACTCTTTTTGTTGAGAAAAGTTATCTCTGATAATGGGTTTTAATTGTAAAACAGGTTTCTTGAATTATGTCTTTAATATCTTTATTCAAATTTATTTTCCATTTTCCGACTATAAAATCACTTAGCTTTTTTAAAACGTTGAATGTTATTATTTTTCACATAAGACATTCACTGGTTTCCAGTAATTTTAAAATTAAATCATAGACTTTGTGGTTCATTTAATAATATTAACTTCAAGGTCTTGAAGAGATTTATTAAATCTCATTTAAAGTTGTAAATATATATGCAAAATAGGCAATAACTGCTGTGCTGTTATAAATTTAACTTTAAACACCAATATCATTAGAAATTACTCCATACCTAGAAAAAGAAAACGTTAAACGGACACTCCAGAACACTCTGAAAAACACTAAAAATGTACTGTAATAACCTACTAAAAATAACTTAAATTCTACAATAACTTTAACACTACTATTTATTACCTAGTTGTTGTTTCTTCTCCCACTTGGTCGACAAAAACACCCTAGACCTGGCACAACCAACTGTAAACCAAGTAAACCAACTCGTAGTGTTCAATGTGCTTGATAGTTTTGGCAATTTGATGGAAAAATGACAAGTCATTCAACAGTTGTGATACTGTTAGTGGAAAGCCCATCCACCACGGTGTAAGATCTTTTTCCAAATTAGATGGAAAAAATCAGTGGAATTCTTTTTGACCTTTTTTGATGCCGTACCGTTTCCCCCTTCTTCAAGTATTTTTCAGTTCAAATTTGACCTCATTACGACGAGTAGTTCTTTTTACAGCATTATGAAAGTTGGACTTTAATTATAATCACCCTGTATATAATAAATGCAAACAATGAATAAATATAAATAAGGCATGACATACCATCCATCTTATTTTTAACTCAAACTTTTATTTTTACCATAAAAAATGCTGAAGCATCCGTTCTTTCTTAAACGAAAATCATTTCCTTCTATCCATCATAACATTTCCGTTAAATTGTTTCTCCGTAAGCCCACCTTCTTTCGAAAACGTCTGGCTGTCGAAAAGAAGTGACAGAAAATGAGGTCCGGTTGGATATCCGGCTTCTATCAGTCAGGTATCTTTTTTCTTTCTACATCCCTTTCGTTAACACGTTTTTTTCGTATCCTCTCTTCCCCAGGGTAGGATGTGGACATTTTTCCCATTGGAACCTCCCTTGGGAAAAAGGAGTAAAGCAGGGCGACAGGAGCTATAGCAACAGGAATCCTTCCTGTTATGTACGGCCATTTGTCTTTAGCACAGACAGAAGTGTCCGGGATTTGCTTTCTTTTTCCCGACGCCTTTCCCGGATTTTCTTCTGTCTCTTTTCTTGCTAGAAGAAATTAGAGATTGAGTCCACCAGATGCAGTTATAGGTAATGGTGATTGAATTACGTATTTTATGGGAATCGAGGAAATGGCCGAGTTATCGTTGGGACTTGAGCAGTAAAGGAATAAAATACCTCGGAATGTATTGCCAGTGTCTTGTTTAAAAAGGGTTAATACAGTGGTTCTCACACTGTGTGGTAGAAGATTCAGGAGGAGCTTGAATATGTTGTGAAAATCAGCGTTATTAGCTATGCCATTTTCTTAAGTTTTAATAGATTGTAAAAGTTGTCTTCAAGTATCTGTAGATTCATCTAATTGTAACGTAAAACAATGAGAAGAATTTAATCGACACCACATAGAAATTCCATATTCCTTTCCACTAGAATATCAGAAAGTGGCATGTCTATAAGGAAATTATCTACACGTTTGCAAGAAATTACATCTATAAGACAAGATTTTATTCAATAATAGTATATACGCCCTCCTAGTGATTCGATAACTAATCTCGAAAAGAAGCCTCAAGAGATGCTTCGTTATCGGAAAACAATGCATTTAGAAATGAGTTTTTCTTTTTGCTAATAAGATCTTCATGTTTACGTTGAAAGTTATTCACAATTTTATTGCATAGATATGGATGATTCCACCTAAATATCTTTAGTTTGGCTGGATTAAAATTGCTGTTACTTAGCAATTTTTCGCATTCAACACATAATCCGAATCAATTTCCTCTCTAAGTATTTCCCAATGCTAATATTTTCCGTTATATTTGGTTTTTCATACT